>FXXK01001948.1:47028-69770 GCA_900184695.1 Betula pendula
GTGGTGGATTCAAACCGATGATAAATTAGAGCATGACAACTTTCAAAGTGGGAAATATTAATTGAGTAGAAAAAGGGAATCGATCTTAACAAAGAGATCGAGGAGATCGACGCTAGTAGGATTCATACATCAAAAAAAAAAGAAAAAATTCCAGGATTCTTTTTCAAATGCACTAGCTACGGGAGCCCTAGCTAGCTAGCTAGTAGTTTCTTACCTTATATTATATTTAAGCATATTTTCTAAAGTTTGTGACAAGCACAAGCCAAATCGTATTTTGATTGTTAAGATTTAATATATAATACTATATGTCCATGGAAATTCGATCCCCATCGGAATATATATATATATATATTTCTCCTGTAACCCTTTTTCTCTTTCAATTAAAAAAAAAAAAACACTTTTAGACAATGGCTTGAGGAGTGTGGCTTTGTACAACTTTACAGGCATATATATATATATATATTAGCATGTAACAAGCACAAGCCAACCTTATTTTCGTAATTAATTAAGTAATTAACTCCAATATATTAATTAGTGAAAGTAAATGCCAGTGATAGCAAATTGCTAGCCTGACCTATGCCAGAAGTTTTTCTATTGGGATTACTCGACCGAATATATATTGTTTATCCATTATATATATGCACCAAATTGCTAGCCTTCTTTAAGCGTAACTTTAATTCATTATTGTACTTTTTGCATATATATATATATATATGCACATCCAATCCAACGGTGTGAGAAAATTTGAGATGATGATGATGGATCAACTGGTGGTAATTAGACGGATATGATTAGATTTGATGTGTATTCGGGAAAGTACAAGACCAGTACCTCAATCGACAATCGGTAAAAGGGTTGCCAATTTGTCGCATTCTTTGCATAATTAGGATTTAGTTTGAAAATTAAAAGACTTGGGGGAATGCTTTCATATTTCTCTCTCTATTCAAGTTCTTAAATCTTGGATTGAGGGTACTCTACACATTTATTTAATATTGGTTGACATGACGTATTTTAAGTAATTTTTTTTTAAAAAAAAATAACTGACATGTGAAGCCACTTAAAACATGTAACTTTTGCCGATATAAAATGAATGTGATAAATATGTGTTAAGAGTAGCATTACTCTCTTGACATACTTAAATAACGATAAGGATATAAAGCATTAATGATTTGATTACCCTAAAGATTAAGATTATATGATTACCGTAAATTAAAGGATTTAGTTATCACAATTTATGGGATTCGTTTGTATATAAAATTCTTCAAATCTCTTTCTCTTTCCTTCTTTCCTTTATCTCTTTAAATTATTATGATTTTTCTATAAATGACAAAGATATAAAGTTGTCTTGTGCAAACTAAATTACTTTGTATGCACTTGTCGTAATACAGAATAAGATTTTCTCCATTTCAAATGAAATTGATCTAATATTTATTTTATGGTCAAGATTTAAAGTTAATGCATTTAACGATGTAAATGATTCCATATTATTAATTTTTTTTTAAAAAAAATGTTCAAACATTGACTTCATATATATTATTAGATGCACTAACTTTAAATTCTGAACATGAAATAAAGAGATCCTATTCCCAGTAGTACTGGGATGCGGCAATGGACTCTGATAATGCGCGTACGGGAATAGGTACTGTGGTGCAAGATTTTGCCGAATTTTTGATAGTAGCTAAAAGTTTGACAAAGTTGAGAAACCTTGAGCCCGTTGCGGCGGAAGCTTTGGCAGCTTTCCATGCTGCTGCTTTTAGTAAAGATCTCGGTCTTCAACATGTCATATTGGAAGGAGACGCGCTTCAGGTGGTCAATGCGATAAATGCTACAGGGATGAACTAGAACAGATTTGGTCAGCTTGTGGAGGATACTCAGAAGATTATTAGATCATTGGCTAATTGGCAGGTTAACCACATTCATCGGGAGAAAAATTATGCAGCCCAAGGGCTAGCTAAGTTTGCCATTAGACAAATTATAGATTAGGTTTGAATGGAAGAAATTTATACATATATTTGTGATATTGTTTCTTTAGATCAATTTGCTCTAGGTATTTGAGTTTTTGAATGCATGAGAGATTAAAATTTATTCAAAAAAAAAAGATAAAAATAAAAAAATAATAAAAAGAAACCCAAGAATAAAGCTAGGTTCGTATATGTTATGCCTAATTGGACAATTTCATTAAAGTGAACTTAATTTTAGTAAAAGCTTATTAACTATATATATAACTTTCATATTAGTGCCTTAATTTATGGCACGTTGATGATTAATTATGAGTCATTAGCAAATGCATGCGAAGCGTGGCACAGGCACTAATCTTGTGTCGATTGTCGAACTCCTTGACTGTCCTCTTTACCATTTATCTATATATCCATTTTTAACATGCTCCGTGGTTTAGAAAATTATATATAATCATACTTTACTTGCAAAGCCAGAAATTAATCTTTCATTTTTTAATCAAAATTCAACTTTTACTTAATGACATGCATGTTTTCTAAACAGCCTAACAATTTAATAAGTCTTTTGTTGTCTGTCAATGTAAGCACGCAACGTGGCCTATGTAGGCGTCTAATAGTCACATGCTAACAACTAAATTAGTTAACTCTAGCATAATCCGGCCAAAATAATGCTCAAGAGTGGTTCGACGAAAATCTGAGTCTTTTTTTCTTTTTTTTTTTTTCTTTTGAAGTTTAGTTTAAGTTTTTTTTTTTGTTTTTTTTTTGTTTCTTTGGGTAGCTTTTGTTACTTTTATTTTTATTTTATTTTATTTTAACTTTAGGGGTATTCAAGTAAATGTAGTTTTTAAACATATGGTATTTTCATCATTTCAAGTTCTTTTAACGATTTTGACTAACAACAAGAATTTTTTTTTGATAAAAAAATTGTAGTTCGAGGAGGTTGAGACTCGAGGTGTGATAGGTGGTAATACTCATATGAGTAATATGTAACTGAATAATAGTTTAAGGGGGAAAAAAAGGTAATTAACATTCTTTCTTTCTTCAAATCTTTCTTCCTTACTTCTCATTCTTCCATTTCTTTACATTTTCTTTACAAAATACATCCAAAATTACATATAAAACAAAAAAAAGTTTATATCAAATTTATACTTTCCACGCAAACTTAAAAAATGACGAAAAAAAGAAGAAGAGAAGAAGAAATTTGGTTTTTTCATTTGGAGTCTTGTCCGGTCACGTCTTTACCATATGAAAAGAAGCGCAAAAAAGTAGTAAAGAGATTGCATTCATTTTTCATGCAAAGATATGCGCTGCACTTGATTAGCTTAGGCTATTCAATCATATATAATTTAACAACTTAACCATAATATAATCAACATCCTAATCCATTATCCATACAACTTAAAGTGGTGGATTCAAACCGATGATAAATTAGAGCATGACAACTTTCAAAGTGGGAAATATTAATTGAGTAGAAAAAGCGAATCGATCTTAACAAAGAGATCGAGGAGATCGATCGACGCTAGTAGGATTCATTCATTCATCAAAAAAAAAAAATCCAGGATTCTTGTATAAATGGATGTACTGCTCATACCCATTTGTTCTATATGCTTTTCAAATGCATGCACTAGCTACGGGAGCCCTAGCTAGCTAGCTAGTAGTTTCTTACTATATATTATATTTAAGCATATGTTCTAAAGTTTGTGACAAACACAAGCCAAATCGTATTTTGATTGTTAAGATTTAATATACAATACTATATATGCACAACTTTTTTCCTGATTTAAATGTTCAATTCATGAACTATTGGAGCCCTAATGAATTGGCATTAACTTTTAGACGATGGCTCGAGGAGTGCGGCTTTATACAACTTTACAGGTATATATATATATATTTTTTATAAATTAGCATGCGACAGGCACAAGCCCACCTTATTTTCATAATTAAGTAATTCCCATATATTAATTAGTGAAAGTAATTAAATGCCAATGATAGCAAATTGCTAGCTAGCCTGACCTATGCCAGAAGTTTTTCTATTGCGATTAGTCGACCGAATATATAATATTGTTTATCCATTATATATATGCACCAAACTGCTAGCCTTCTTTAATTGTAACTTTAATTTATTATTGTACTTTATGCATATATATTCACATATGAAATAGTATATATGTATATGCGCATCCAATCCAACGGTGTGAGAAAATTTGAGATGATGATGATGGATCAACTGGTGGTAATTAGACGGATATGATTAGATTTGATGCGTCTTCGGGAAAGTACAAGACCACCTCAATCCGTAAAAGGATTGCCTATATGTCGCATTCTTTGCATGATTAGGATTTAGTTTGAAAGACTTGGGGGAATGCCTTCATATCTCTCTCTATATTCATATTCTTAATTGATGATATTCTTAACAAGCTTAATGATAAGGATAGAAATTCGATCTTGATGATTTAATTTGATTACTCTAAATATTCATATTATATGATTACCGTAAATTAAGAGATTTAGTTACCATAATTTACGAGATTCATTTGTATATGAAATTATTCAAATTTCTTTATCTCTTTCTATAAATGACAAAGATATAAAATTGTCCTATGCAAACTAAAACTACTTTGTATGCACCCGCCTTAATACAGAATAAGATATTCTCCATTTCAAATAAAATTAATATCGTATTCATTTCATGATCAATATTTAAAATTAATGCATTTAACGATGTACATGATTCTATATTATTAAATTTTTAAAATAACGTGTTAATATTAATTTCATAAACACTGTTAAATACATCAATTTTAAATTCTAAACATAAAATAAAGAGATCCTATTCCCGATAGTACTGACAACGAGATGAATGCAACAAGAATAAAGCTAGGTTCGTATATGTTATGCGGCTTATGCCCAATTGGACAATTTTATTAAAGTGAACTTAATTTTAGTCAAAGCTTATTAACTATATAACTTTCATATTAGTGCCTTAATTTTTGGCACGTTGATGATTGATTATGAGTGCATTACCATATGCATGCGTAGCGAGGCACTGGCACTCTTGTGTCGATTGTCGAACTCCTTGACTGTCCTAGCCTCTTTACCATTTGTCTATATATCCATTTTTAATTAACATGCCCCGTGGTTTGGAAAATTATATATAATCATACTTTACTTGCAAATCAGAAATTAATATTTCATTTTTTAATCAAAATTCAACTTTTTGAAAGCGACAAACTAGAGTAACATAGTGCAAATTAACCTTTTTAAAGCATCAACTAATTATTAATGGAACTGCAATCATAAACTTGCATGATATACTGCTCAAGCCTGTAAAAAATAAGTTCCTCTAAATAATTGTTTTATTTTATTTACTATAAATTAGCCATATATCTTAATCTAAATGATTCCCCACGTACACTTACCTGCCACTAATTAACTAATTAGTTGTTGATTAATGCATAGGGCCTAATTATATCTAGTTCTTGTTACTCATCATCTTATATATATATATTTATATATCTAGCTAGAAGTTAAAGAGTTGCTAGCTAGAACTGACCAAAACCTAACAAAAGTCTAAATTCATGATAAAGGAAATTATTTGCCGCCAAATTGAAAACAAAGACATAATTAAATAAATTGTGAACCAACGCACACTGGAGGGAAAAAAAAAGAGGTTTAATTAATAATCAGTACGTTCTTTTTAGGTACTGTTCGGTTGGATCCATTAAAAAACACGAAATGTGCACAAGTGTCGTCCACTTATTTAAGGAAGTGTTAAACTACAAGACTAATTTGAGCTAGATCCATTTTATATTAATTGCAGATTCGAGTTCAAGATTATATATATAGGTCTAAGTGGGGGTGGTGGGGAGGGGACCATTTGTACTATAATGTATACGGATTTCTAGGGTTTAAATTTGTTAAGGACCATATCGATCTCAAGGATACGGCGGCTCAATTTAAAATCATATGATTTAATTAAGAGAAATGTTATTTTATATTTTTTCAGCATCTTTTCAGTATATTTAAAAGATGTTGTATGCTCAATTTATCTTTAAATTAATCTTAATTGAAAAAAATAAATAAATAAGGATGAATTGACCATGCCACATCAGTTGAGTATGTTGAAAAAAAAATTGCAAAATAGGATTTCTCGTTAAACTCTAACTGAAATTTAAGTAGAAATGCCTCTTCTACAATCACTCTTGAAACATGATTCACTAATTAAGTAGATGTAATCACTCAAGAAGTTAGGCCACATGCATTGAGCTCTAGTGACACCATTAATTTCATAGTAATGCTATATATATATATATATATATATATATATTAGCTAAAACCTGTTAATTTGACATTCCCAATTTTTAATTTTAATATAGGCTAGAGTGATCATCACAACTCTATTTTAATTTTACGTGGTAAATATTTGAACCATAGAGTACTATTAGACCTCCCAATGCGTGGGGCCAGGGTAACACCAAGATCATGTACGTCATCTAGGCGCACTTACATCATTATATTGGACCAACCTGTAACAGTACCCATCTTGTAGTTTTTGAAAGGCTAAGATTAATTTCAAGAATTTAAAATTAATCTTAGCCTTTCAAAAACTACAAGATGGGTGTTGTTACAACACCCAATCCAAATCTCATTATACCATGATGAACCTCTTTTTTTTTTTTTTTTAATATGGGAAAAAGATTACATGGGATCGAACAACCTCAAAGGGATGGACACCCAACAATAAAGGTCAAACGAAAACAGCAATACAAAAACAGAGAATAGACAATGGTTTCATTAATTATCTCAAATAAACTAATAACAAGTTGGGCCTCTATAAGGGTTGCACAAGGCAATTTCAAATGGCAAAATGGCACCTGGAGGAACCCTAGTAGGTGATGGCAACATCCATCGTGAAGGTGATTGTTGAGGCGGAGGAATTGCGCGCCAAGAACTGAATGGAAACTACTACTAAGGAACAAACTCCGGCTATAAAGTCTCCACTTAAATATCAAACCAAATAAGTGCTGGGAAACAATAACCTTCAAAAAACAACAAGAGCAAAAAAAAAAACAAGACACCATTAGACAGCTACAAAGGTGGAGATGGGCGATGGAACAGTGAAGCGCAACCGCCACACGCCGCGCATGGAGGACGCTTGCTGGCAAATGAGATCCATGCGAGGGCGTGTGGTGGCTAGATGGGGGTTGATCCATGATGAAATTGAATAAGAAATATCTACCTATTAGGACTTTTTATATTTTATAGTTAAGATATGTAATCCTATTGTTGAATTCATAGAATATTAACTATTTTTTTATAATTAAATAGTTCAAATTTTATGGACAAGTATCCGGTGCCTTATAAGTGAGGGGCGTTTTTGTCCAAAAAAAAGTGAAAGGACAAAAATGTCCCTCACTTATAAGGGACTAAACTTGAGCTGGAGAGGATCCAGTTTCAAATTTTATCATCCCAGCATTTACTCTCTCTAAAAATCTTTCATTTTTCTTAATTCATTGCATTTCTTTAATTTATATGTTGCTGTGACAAAATCTAAATTAATTAATTAGAAATAATAGAATAGAAGTTTCCTATAAGTTGGCTTTCGGTCTCTGAGAACTTGTAGAACAGAGTTACTCTAAAAAATTAAAGGAGTATCCTAAACTCACAATTTAAAAGGGTAATGTAGCTAATACTAGATATATATCATATTTAGTTTTTATCCTACAAAAAATCTCACAATGCTAACATAGCTGTCCAAACAATCATTAATTTTTTTTTTTTTAATAATGTAAGAAACTATATTTTTATCCAACAAGTACATTTTTGTCTCAATCAACTATTGGATTATCTTTGTTTTTTTTTAAAAAAAAAAAGAGTAATGCTACATTTTTAAATTTTTTGTTTAACTTTATCCAACTTAATATATGTAGCTTTTTTTAAAACAAAAAACGAGTTTGGTTGTTCATTTGTATGTCCCATCTTTGTCCACATATGCAAAGTTGAAAGGAATTGAATAAAAAAATTGAAAATGTAGCATTATTCTAAAAAAATGTAAGAGTTGATTAAAACTGCCACATCAACTTTATATGATAGTTGTTGGATAATATATATATATATATATTAAAATGATTGATTTAAGGGTTGGTTGAAATTAATACTCTCATGTTAGCACTATAAAATATTTGTAGTAGGATAAAAAAGTGGTTTCTAAGATTAATACTGTATTAAAAATGATTACATTGCATATATTGTATGTGCATAAACATCATCTATGCATGTTGACTACATCTATATAAAGTGAGGAGGGGTGATGAAAGCTGAGAGCAACGTATCTGTGTTAGAGAAGATCATCAATGGATGATGATCAGCAAGAGAGAATGCTGCCGATTGCAAACGTGGGACGGATGATGAAGCAAATCCTTCCGGAAACAGCGAAGATTTCAAAGGAAGCGAAAGAGAGAATGCAAGAATGCGCAACGGAGTTCATAAGTTTTGTAACTGCGGAGGCATCTGACAAGTGTCGCAAGGAGAATCGCAAGACTGTCAACGGGGATGACATCTGTTGGGCTCTCAGTACTCTAGGGTTCGATAACTATACTGAGGCTATTGCACGCTACTTATATAAATATAGGCAGGCTGAAAGGCTCAAACTAGCTAACCAAAACAAACCCAACACTTCTACTTCTCAATACAACTCTCAACCAGAACCATCTTAATTGAACTCGATCTATCTCTCTCTCTCTCTCTCTGATCTCTCTATATGATGATGAATAAGATGATCACTGGAGGCATATATGCATGTGGATGTAATCAACTGTGAAATTAAGATTTCTATCTTTCTTCAGTACTACTTTGGTTGTCCGAGGTAAATTTGCGTCTTTTTGCTCCACTGAATTATCGTTTCAGTTTCTTTCTCTTTTTTCTTTTGGTGAAGGAAGAAAAACAATATAAATGTCGTTTCTTGCACTTAATTTGCAGTTGATATTTTGTAAAAGACATCCTCGAACTATAGATACAAACTTGGTTTACTAAAAGAGGAATTTTCGACATTTCTATCATACGATTGAGCAATTTAATTTTCTCGATCACTTTTTATTAAGACTCATGAGGAACATTTAATAAGGAAGAACATTGGCAAATGAGATATGGCTAATCGTATATTTGGGATCAAAACTAATATTCTTTTGTACTGAAGTCTGTATGATTTATCACATTATTCCTTTTTCTTTTCTTTCTATTTTTTTTTAAGTACAATTTATCGGGTAACTGTACTTTTTAACTGATATTCCTATTTTGGGATCAAGGCAGTACAAAACTTATATCCTTCTCAACTGTATGATGTATCACATTTCTTTTCCTTTTCCTTTCTTTTTTTTTTTAGTATAATTTTTCAAGTAATTATACCCCAATTATATTTTTCGCTTCTAATTTCCCCAACTCTTGAGCATTTCCTCCAGAATGATATATAATTAGAGTTCCCCAGGTCATGTATATTCACTGACATATCTGATGATCGTTGTTAAAAACTTAAAATGCATGGACTTCTCCATCAGCAAAGGAGAAGGCAGAAGAGAATGAGAAGTGAAGATTAATTTCAGTTCAAACATCTAATAAATAGATTAGTACTCCTGATATCATCTCCTCTCATGGCTAACTAATTCCAGTGGATTTTTCTGAATAATAAACTTCCCTAGGAGATTTATAACTGCAATTAATATTATCACGGATGTTAATTAATATAATAATAAAATACAATTAACTGTATTAGTCAAAGTAGGGTAGACATTAATTGCACCTATACTAGGTTTAGGATTTGTGTAACCCTAGAACAAGAGGGACCACAATCAAGTGGCTTTACACGTACATAACATAAATATTTATCGTGAACATCAATACAATCTCCTGGCATGCTTAGTATATAGTTCACCCTATGCAAATAGATTAGGTAATTCCCCCATAAAATATAAATCTTGTCAGAGTTAGGGTTAGGGTTTCAACATGCAGCCTAGGATTTCTGTAAGCTCTTGGGACCACTTCTCAACTATATCATCTGATATATTCTTGCCCCTTCTCTTTTTCTCTTCTTTCCAAAAGATTAACTCAAAATGTGTGTGTGTGTGTGTGAGAGAGAGAGAGAGAATGATGTGCATATATATTATTAATTAGACTACATATAGTTGATTGATTCAAAAGCTGAAAATACCTAAAAACCGACAATGACATTGCAGTACTACGTGATGCTTTTCTGCATAGAATAATTTTGAAAACCTCAATACTTTTGGACCAACCATTAATTATATATACAATTAAAGCCAGCATTAATAGTGATGGTGTTCATTACAAGGACAATTTTGAAAAGTTCAAAATTTTTAGGACTAATTATACCAATATAATGCAGTACTGTATAGGTGATGGTTTAATTTCTTGAGAGAATAATTTCGAAAACCTCAAAAAACCTGGGACCAACTACAACAATGCATCCTCAGAAAAAACCTACAACAATGCAGTGCTGTTTGACGGTTTCCGTGCATGATTGAATGATATTGTCGAACAAATGCTGCTTCCATGAACTCCGACCATGGATTTGCGGTATCGAGCTTCATAACATTCTCACACTACGTACATCTGCTTGTCTGTGAGTGCAAACTGGCACTTCGGCAACAGTGAATGATCTGTTAAGGAAGGACACTCACAGTCTAGAGGATCTGCACTTCCCGTGCATGTGCAGCAAGGTCAATCTCATAAGGAAACAAAATCGAGCACTTATCGTGCGTATGCAACAACCAAAATTCCATCGATATAAACTTCATTATGTAGAACTTACCATTGAATCATTGATCATTGACTTGCATGGAGATAGTGCTCAAGAATTTGTATTTATATGGTTAAAATTGTACTTAAGCCATGTATGACACTTAAGATTGTAACATACCATCACCTTCTACAGCTGACGTTTACGGAAGTTCACTCTATTGACACTTGACCGATGGTAGCTCTTAACCTTTTGGTGGTTTCATTCATCTATCATGCATTGTATCAAGATATTTTAATTTAGTTTATAAGTCGCTCCTTCAGTGATTCGACCACAAAGTCATAATCTATTCGATCATATACTCGATATGTTAGTTGTCTAGCTCTAATATAAAATGATACAAACCTGAGAATAACTCATCTTTGAAAATTGGCTTGTAAGAAAAAGGTGTCCAAAAACTTATATATATACAGATAATTAAGATTGTACTTAAATCATATTAGACACTTAGGATCGTAACACTCACCTATGACCATTTGTCAGCATCAAGCAACATATATTTTGGTGCTTGGCTCACGAGATGTATTCCCCTACCCATGTGTATATATAGAGCTCAATGCAAATGAAAATATAAGACAAACAACCAATTAAGTAAAATTTTCACTAAAAAAAAACCCATTTTACTGCCGCTCGCTAAACGCCAAAATTGCCCAGAAAAATGCCGAGAAAGAAATATCGGTGTTTATTTATTGGCGTATACAAATGCCAACGTACGCAGTGTCGTAATAGACCTATGTCGATGTATAGCCCAAACATTGAGAATAGATTGAATTTTGTAGGCATTTTTTTTTATTCTTTTACTGGTATATAATTTATTATACATCGTGAAATTTACATTGGCGTTTAAAATTCGCGCCAAAGAAACATAATAATTAAAAGATCCACAAATAGGCAAAGTTCCTTTACAGGTGTATAACTATACGCCCGAAAAATATTTCGGCTATAGACAAACGCCGTTTATATATCATTTACTAGTGTTTAATTATACGGCGGTGTACAAAACGACAGCACATTTATCGGCGTAAATAAAAACGTCGACAATGTTACCCCAAAAAAAAAATGTTGGCTTTTTTTTTTCTTTTTTTTTCTTTTTTTTTTTTAATAAAGGCTGCCTTTTTTTTTTCTTTCTTTTTTTTTTGTTCTCCCGGCGCATGTAAGTGTCGAAAGTTTTAAAATTTTCAGCATTTTTTTCTAAAGCCCGGTAATGTTTTTAATATTTTTTTTTAACCCGTTAATGAACGTATGATTAATTTAAGTAATTTTCTTTCCCACGTTTTCCAGTGGAACTCTCTTCCCAGAAATAACTTGGGCATTGTGGGCAGAGTGAAGAGGCACATGATGCTCAAGAACCAAAGCAGGGAACCCAACAGCAGGGATTCTGCAAAAATAAGCACCATATGCATGGGGCCATGACCAGAGTGAAAAGTGAAAAATGAAAATTGAAAAAGAAATTAAGTGAGAGATGAAGCAGACCTGAGGACCTCCACCGAAACAATATGAATGCGCCCAGCAAAATATATGTACCCCGGTTTAGCGATTGTGATTTTTGAGAGCTTTACAATTTTCAAGGATTGTGTAATAAATGAAATCAAATTTTTAAGGAAAATATCATATTTATTCCTTTAGATTTTTATCTAATTTGAATTTGGTCCTTAAATTTTTAATTCCAAGATTAAGGTCCTTAAGTTTTACGCATGTTTCAAATAAAACATTTTATCAGCTTACCATCAAAATTAACGGTTTGCCATCTACTGCATGTCTCATTTAACGTGTCAGCATCCCCGTCGTAAAACTAAAGGTACTTTTCATTTTGCACTACAAGGGACTAAACACGAGCTGTTCCTATCCACTGTTTCAATGCATGACTG
The DNA here is from genome assembly GCA_900184695.1 of Betula pendula. Lineage (NCBI taxonomy): Eukaryota > Viridiplantae > Streptophyta > Magnoliopsida > Fagales > Betulaceae > Betula > Betula pendula. The sequence goes on from FXXK01001948.1 coordinate 59,664, forward strand.
CAAAATAAGGAGGAATTGTAAATATTTGCTAATGCTATTGGATGTTTTATAGAGAGATATTTCTACTTCTGCTCCGACCACAATCTTCTCATGAGCAAAACAATTTGCATATGCATCATGATTCATGGCCCCATGTCCGGCCCATTCAACATTCATCTAGTAAGGAAAGCAAAATAAGCCAAAAATCAAGCAATTTGATTGATAAAAGCTTCAACAAATCCCCAACCATCATCAAGATCAGGTCCCACCCAATAACCAGATATTACCATATTGCTACAAGAACCTACATTCCAAGGGAAAGAATCAATTTCAGAACGACATCTTGTCGGCGTCAAAAAGTGATGTCGATAGATCCAGTTCACAGAAAATATGCCTCCATTAGCATTGCAGGTGGCAAGAAACGTTGGTGCTGCAAAGGTAATTCACACCATTAGCTTAAAAAGACAAGCGCAAATGAGGTTGTTCAAATGTTCTATGTAAATGAAATCCTACACCTTGTGCCTTAATTACAGCATCTACAATCAATCCTCCTACCAATAGTAAATCATCACTTTTAGTGTTTAGACAATCAAACATTCTACCCTTCACTGTTATTCATTGTGAGTGCAAGTTTCTTTTTTTTCTTCACAGAAACTCATTCAATGAAGATAAGCACTTGCTTTTGAATTAATTATAAGGAACTTCCAACTTCCTCAACAAGTGGGCAAACTTGGGCAGGAGTTTCTAGGCCTAATGTGGGGCTTGAACTGAAAACGTCCCAACGCAACTTATGGTTTAGAAGCTTAAGGTTTTAGAACTTTTAATTCGACCTAAGCTGGATCTTATTATGCTTAATAGATGCACATATCAAAATTATCTTCACAAGATATTCACCTTCTTCCATTTTATTAACTGGCTCAAGATATAGTGCAACATATTTTCCATGTTCATGTCTTAGTATTGGACACTTTTATCAAGGCACTAAAAAAATGATAGATGCAGATTATAGGAAATCAAATTACACTTTCAACTCTCAGCCAACTTATTCATCCTAACCAGGGTTTAGGTTGAGTACATCCAACCAGAGATAAGCCTGGTTCTGGCTTTAAGCAGCCAGTTTGAATTAATTCAAAACAAGAAGATTATTACAGTTAAAAGCAAAGTTATACAGCAATCTAATACTTAAGTACAGTATGGTTCACTCACAGTGTCAACTTTGGTAAATTACTACTGCAAATTCTGAAAGTTAAATTTACTTCCACAGTGAGAATTCAGTTAAGTAAAAGCATGAAGATGAAACCTTTATGCCTCTACCAAAATGCCTGGGTTTAAGCTTTTATGATTTAAAGTGGTAGACGATGAGCTAATTCACTCATAGGGTAACTGAATTTTAAACTAAAAACTCATGATAATCCAAAGCAAGTAGAAATCATACAATAAATGATGCAAACAGGTGGCATAAACAACACATGAGCAAGGGGATAGAGAAAGAAAACCTGTTCTGGCATTTGCTTGGCTTGGGAGTCTATTTAGAGATAATTTTCTTGGATGTACCTCCTGGAGTCAAATCCCAACAATCAGCATAAAATACCAGACACACGATACGCCATTAATAAAACATCAAGCAAGGCATATGTGTAAGCAACAATATTAAGCAGAACTTTTTGAAAATGGAGAACTGGTAGGACATAGTTCTATACTTTAACTCGATACAACTTGAACGACAGCCTAAAGGGAAACCCTATACTTGGGATAAATCAGACTGCTGATACAAACACCAAATTTTGGTAATTGGCTAATAATCAATCCAGTGATACAGGAAACCAACTTTTGGTAACTGAGCAATCTTTATAAGCATTATGCCAGTCGCCATCAACAAAAACTTATAAAGAATTAAATAAGGAAAAAATAATAGATTTAAGCCATTACAAAATTCAATGAGTCGTGAATTAGATGCAATGCCTTGGTTAGTTACCTGACACCAGTGGCTGCCAAGAAGGTGATCCACGTGTTTGATAGAAAAAGAAAAAAGAAAATACACTCATTTACACAATCAGTTAGGCATAATAGCAAACAGCACTCAAACATACAAGACCAATAACAACTAACTGTTGCACACAACATCGCTGTTTGACAAAGCATAAATATTTCTAGTTCCCCTACCACTAATTAGTAATAACACAAAACTCAGGTTTTTGTGTGATCCAGTGCAAAGTTCGGAGAACCAAAAGTTGTGATCTACCACCAACTTATAAATAAAATTAAAAATAAAAAATTAAATAAAAAAATAAATAAAAGAGAGAGAGAGTTCCATAAAACATTCTGGGTGACGATGAAGCTTTGATTCTTTTGATTTATCATGCTCATGGTTAAATTATCAGCCTCGTACTATTTGCTGTTAAGGGCAAGCAATGGCAAATATACTCGTCCAAGACTAAGTGCCCTTCATATTTAAGATTTAAATGGCTTTCTCATTTCCCATGTCTCGTTCTTCTATATTTTCTCAGAGTGTATGCTTCTAAAAAATTAAAAACTAAAAAAAAAAAACTTGCAGCTCAAATCTGTGAGAAAGGAAAAGATACATGTGGGTATAGAACCTTAATCACGAACCACTTAATTGAGTTAATTATTTGAAGTTTTCATGAATTAGAAAGCCTTCCTTTTCCTCTTTTACTTTTACTTTTCCCTCTAGGTTCCCAACAGCCAAACATATGCCTAGCTAAAGCAAGACTTTTTCATCGTTAAATTCCTAAACTAATCGAGAACGATTAGAAATACTTACAAAAAAGAACCCAAAAATAAATACCATCCCAATGAGAGTAAATTACAGTAGCTGTAATTGGGTCACTTGGATGGAGTTCCCCTCTTTTTTTTTGGAGGGGGGGAGGGGGTGTATGTGGGTCTTTTCGTGTCCTAGTCTCCTAGACATTGAAAAGTTTTCGGACATTTTCTCAGCAACCAAACAGGGGTTAGGAACATTCTGATAAAAGCTAAGGGTTTGAATGAGAGGTTTGCTACTAAAAGGTATTATTATATATTACCTGAAGTAGGATAGTTGGAGTACGGAGAGGCGTAGAAAAGCTTATGGAGAGCAAGCACGCCATTTAAGCTCTTCGCTTCTTCAAGTTCTTCGTTGGTGCTTCCTGGGTTTAAGAAGAAGATTATAACGGCGTCGTTCTAATCCGTTCTGTTCTTCTCCAGTATACTCCCGGGCCAAAACTTTTTTCTTTTATTTTTTCCCTCTTGGGCTGACTAAGTAAAAAAATAACAATAATAATATATCCCTCTTCAGTTACTTTTTTTTATTTCTAATTAATCAGACAATCCTATAAATCTTTATTCTAACTTCTTCAAGAAAGAAAAAAATCAACAAATTGTAAACTGAATACTAAAACATTTTAGGAAAAACATACGTCAACATTTTTTTTTTGTATTTCTATGACTTTGTCTCGTTTCAATTATAACATCCAATTTTCCATTTTTTTTTTTAATTTCAAGATTTGAATTTGATCCTATTTTCATTCAAGCCCCCCATTAATATTTTCATCAATTTTAAAATGGACTTTTTTTTTTTTCTACTTATATCCTCCCAATTTCTGTCTCCTCTCTCTCCCCTCTCAATCGACTGTCATGGTCACAAAAATCTTAAAGCATTTTCTTTTGACTAGGCAAAATAATCTAAATGTTATTTCGGTTGGTTGAAATGTCAAAATGGAATCAAAATGAGCTGCATCCGGTTCATTAAATTGGAGAAACATTTGGTTATTTTGGTTGTACTCTCACCAAATGTGAAAAAAAAAATTAAAAAATTAAAAAATATTACATTCTCTCTCATCTCATAGAAAAAACAAATAAATCATTGACAAAAAATATTTAAATGGAATAATGAGAGTAGATAGCTAATAAAGAGCCATATGTAAGTGCTTTGAAAAAATCAGTAATAAAAATAAAAATAAAAAAAGTGATTTTTTAATTAAAATAAAAAGTAAATTTACTAAGCAAGATGAAAGCTCTTACCTCTTAGGATAGAGAGAGGAGAACGAGTAGAGAAATATTGAGAGAGTGGAAATTAGGAGGGGGGCAATTCTTTATTTAAATTAAACAAACAATGCTAATTGAGGTCTTGAATTGGTTTAGATAGAAAATCAAAAAATTGAAAGCTCAAATCTTAAAACCGAAATTAGACAAAGCATAAAGGATATTAAATGAAATTACGAGCACCGCAATGAAAAAAAAGGAAAAGAAATTATGAAGAGCCCTCAGTTCCTAGAATGGAACTAAGGAAGCCATACATACAGGAGGCTGGAAACAAGAGACTTTTATTTTACTTCATTTCTTTTTCTTTTATGTTAATCAGTTTTTCTTCAGTTAAAGATAATGAGACGCTTAGATACTTTTCTTTTTTGTTGATTGGTGGTAGGCTTAACGGATGAAATTAACATGTTGATGGGATTGATATATGGCCACCTTGAAACTGACATTGCTTCAATGGCATGAGTTCCAGGAAATTTAAGGTTGTATCACAGATTCAACTTATACATAATACATGTAAGAATCATTTTCAAAATTCAATAATACTTGCATTGGCTTTGTGAAATTAGCAAACAATGTTTATTATGGTATGAGTAATTATATATCTCAAACAACTATCTCATTATGCTGATATATCATTGCCAATACACCATTAGATTTTATTTTATTTTTTTCTTATAACAAGAACTAATCTAAGGGTGAATTGACAATGTCATGTTCACATGGTGAGATAATGGTAATGGCATATAGCTTTCTGCCCTATTGTGAGAAGCTAAGTTCTAACAATTAAAGTGATCGTTGGAATATGTATGCATATATTATGTATAATGATATAATAATTATAGATCTCCCCAGGTGCGTGGTCATGGTATAATAATGAAGATCAAACTATGGCAACGGTCTGTTGTTTTGATCACAATATAATTTATATAGAGAGGATTGCCCGTGGCAACGGTCTAGTGTGCCGCCATGGTGTAATAGCATATATAAAAGGTTAGCCATGATATATTTTGATGCTAAACAAAATTTAATTAATTGGTTTCAGAACAAAACAGTGGCCATAAATAAGAAAATAGAATACTGATTACAGAATAGGTATGAAATTTCACTTCAAAATGCACCGATTCTTGCATGAGGACTCTGAAATGAACCAGCTTCCTGGTGAGATACCAAGATACATTACCTGAAATCAGAGAAAGTAAAGTCAATTAGTGCCACATTGCATAGAAATGATCTGCCATAACTCCATGAAAAGAATGTTGAGGAAAAAAGGGAGAAGAGAGAGAGGGAAGAAAAGGGGGGGGGGAAGGTTGAGTTGCTAATACCCCTAGAAACAATGGCAAACTCGAAACAAAATCAATGCGGAGCCAAATCCAAATTAAAAGCTTAATCAAACAGGGCAGAACATACGATTGCATATTTTGTGTTTCATTTGAACTCTTCTTTGACTTGTGCTTTGATTTCTTCTCCCGTTTCTTACTCCTGCCAAGCAGTGAAATTTGGGTATTGGTACAGAAAGAACAAACCAGGGGCATTGAACAATACTTGTTATTTCTTTATGCATGACAAGAGTATTAGAAAGTACTCGTCATGTGAGCTAAGACCCCAACAAGATTTCAGCTTCCGGTTGATGTGCTTCAAATCTTTTTCTGAAGGGAACTTATACCTACTTACCTGTATAAGTAGCCACAAGACAAGAAGAATGGTAAATGTAACTGAATACGACCACAATTCTCTATGTAATATTGAATTGCATCTATCCCTTGCACAGAATCATCCCATGCCCTCCAGTATCGCTATCAACAAAGTATGTTACCAGTCATCAAACTTATATTCAAGTATAATAAATTTGTACCCAGGAATCTATTGCACTTAGAGATTCAATGAGCTCTGAAATGGTATGTGCAGAACTCTGACGAGAGAGAATGCTCCTCAGGTATCTGAAAAGAAGCAAGCAAGTTGAAGACGGACTCATTATTGTAGACAAGAAATGCTTTTTTTTTTCTTTTTTCTTTTTTCTTTTTATGCCAACAACAAGAGTTTTAACCCCAGATCCCTCCCTTTCCTCCCTAGCTGATTTGTTTATTAGTGTTCAATCACCGTTTTGGTAACCAAATACAAACACAGTTCTCAACTACATACAATAGAAATGTTGCAAAAATATCAGTCATAATTTTGAGGAAACTCCAAAGCAGTTTAAAACCTCTCAAACTCAAGAACTCTGTGCACCTCATTCGAACTACGCAAAGCAGCCAATGCCAACTGCATTATATAAATAGTAAGAAAGGTCAGGATTCTAATTAAAGAATAGATTACAAGATCAAACCACAATATAAGCCTAGTAGGGTGAAGATTAAATGGTAATCAACCAAGGTAATTAAAGACAGAAGGGGGAGAGCATCTGATCTTAATTTAATAAGAGGTTCACTAGAGATGGGAACCAAAGTGGCAAGATGTTCTGCGAAATAATTTTCTTCATGAAAAGTATGACAAAGTCGGCAACTGCAACAATCTGCAATTAGAGGACCACTAGAATCCATTTCAGTAGAAGCATTTAGAATTGATTGGATGGCATCCTGGGAATACAATTCACAAATGATATTTCAATATCCTTCATCCCAAGCTAAAGTATGGTCTTTTTCTTTTTTCAATCTAGAAAAAATGACTTTCATCATCCCCTCTTTTACCATCAAGGTCCTTATCCTATCTCCCCAAACCTGAAAGGGTTAAGTTATCATGGTGCATTTACTGATTCACTAATTCAGCTCTAGTAATCATTTATACAATAAAAATTATATGATCCAGATATTACTAACACCTAAAAAGATAGAAAATTTTAGACAGATTGAGGAAGATATACACTAAAACACCAAGTCTCACACTCTCATTCAAAAAATAAAAAAGCAATAAATTAAGATTCCAAACAAAAAGAAGACTTCATGAATGATTAGAACTCAAACAGAACCAGAGAAATATTGTGATCTTTTTCAAAGTAATAGATTTCTTTCATTACAGTTGTATAATTTAAAGAATCAAGGAAAAATGTCTTGGTGTTCAGATTTAAAGGGAGCAAAAAGATGCTCTCATTCAACTCGGAGAAAGATGTCATATAGTACCTGTCCAGGAGGGAATAGAAGTGGTGCATCAGTAAGCATGATTTTATCAACTTCCATTCTTGCAGTTTCATGTAAAGCCTATAAGACATTAAAGCACCAGACGGATAAATAAATTGGAGGAAAAGGCAATGAACCTCTATGTGAGCATCTATTGGCAAACAGCAGAAGCATTATCTACAACAATTAGAGTGCTTGAACAATATTTGCTCCACAGAATACTCAACAATCAATCGAATTACTTATTAATTACTCTAAAATGGTAATCATGCACTAAGATGCTGTGTATGCTCAACTGCTAGCTATTTCAAAGCATCTAATTTACACATCAGTTTTATGAAGACTTTTTCCAAGTTTCAACTTAAGCATGTATGACATAGGAAGTCAAGTAATCAAGAGTTCAAGGATCAGAGAGAAACAAATATGAATAGACTAGTCAGTTAAAAAGATTAAATAGGATACAAAAAGTTTACCTTCAGCTGGTCATCTTTTGCTTGGCAGAATTCCTAGGAACCAAAACCCATTGTCACCAATTGCAACACAAAATATGCAACAACAACAAAAAAAACAAATGTAACATCGCAGTAAGACCAAAAAGAGAATTAAGGAATCGTGCCAAAAAAAAAACCATTAAAAATTAATCCACAGTCACAAACAAATGAGCTTTCTTGTACAAATCAGAAAACAAAAAATCTTCATCAGAAATGGATTAATCATGCTTACCTCCATATCATTGACAAAACCATCAATTGAGCGATAGGGTGCATAAACAATAAGATCAAATTCTAAACTCTGCAAAAACAAAAGATTAAGATAAAGTTCTAAACTTTTGCGGAGTAAAGGTATATGGGGGGAGACAAAGAAAAGCCAAAACGAAAAAAGAGAGAACAATAATAATATGCACGGCACATCCATGCCTGATAAACTATCATCTCATTATTGAGAATCAATTGATGATCCTGCGAGATCCCCTTACCGAGCTCCTCAGCTGAAACATGATTTTCTTCTATCTTACAAGCCCCGTAAATGCAAGTTAACCTGTGCACGAGGAACCAACTTCATAAACATTATCACAATTGAGTATGACCCACCAATAATTTGCTATGCCAAGCAATCCCAATAGTGCCAATTTCCTACTATGTCCAAACGAATTTTCGAATAATTTCCTCATGAACTTCTATGATACTATGCAATGCAGATTCAAACTTCTATGGTGGATACTGGATCTTGAGACCATTGGGAAACTTCAACAAAGAGATGCAAAATAGATCTCAAAGCAATCTTACATAATGTTTTTTGGATGATGTTCCATGATCGACCAATGTAGATAAAACCTTTTGAAATATATAAGAGCCGTTGCCTGCAAAACATGAACCAATTCCAGAAAGTTGACCCAAAAAACCCAACATTACTTTTATTTTCATATTCATTATGGAAAGAGAGAAACACATACCTGAATTTTATGAGGAAAGTGGAAGTTGTTACAAACTTCTTGAAGTTTATTCTCATAGAAAACTCTCATATATTGCTCTTCTTCAATATTAAGTGGTTTCGACCGAGAATGCTTGTCAGCTAACATGAAAAGAATTGAGACCATTAACAAAAAAAAAAAAAACAGATGGAATCTTGCCCAAGCAAAAAGCACATCGAATCCACTCACTCAATTCAATGAGTGAAGCTAGAAAAGTTGTGATTCTCGTAAAAGCATTTACCAGTATCTTTTGCATTAGTTTGAGGTTCAGGATACGACAATGACCCATCAACATCTACTTCCATAAGCGTTGCTCCATACTTTAGTACAGATTAGTTAATCAGCAGTGATAGATATATTTATCTTAACATAACAATTATGAAATCTACTAATAGGAGGGGGGGAAAAAAAAAGAAAAGGAAATCTTGTACCATACCTTCTCTAATGCTTGTATTGCTCTTTGATTAGCGGCTTTGTATTTTTCAAGCTATATCATAGACAAAACAAAAATAAAGTGCTTACTATTAATTACACGGAAAAACAAAAAAACAAACAAACAAACAAACAAATTGAACTAACAAAATTATTTACCTCTATTACACATAAAACCACACATAAAGTGCCAAAAGGATTTCTTGTTTCCGTCAAACCAAACAGAGTTTGAGGAAATCAAGTTCCGCACTCGAACCAAGCCTAGTAGAACTGCTTTACCTTAATCCAGCTGAATTTTTTATGTACATGAAAAAAAAAGAAGCAAACTCTACGACTCTTGATATTCTTTAGTCGTTTCTTATTCTTTATTCGATTTTCTTTTCCTACATTTTCTCGAAAACTAAACGGAGAATCAATGGAGATAATGATACAGAAGAGTAAGAAAGGGACCTACCAGCTCTTGAGGAGTGAAGATCCACTTGGTTCGGTGAGTTGAGGTCTCGAAATCGGCCATGGCGACTCGTAAACCCTAACTCAGTTGGTCAAGAAAATTATTAATTAGTATTACCACTTACGGTGTATTAAGTGCTTGGATTTGTAGCAAACTGATTGAATATCGGAGAGATTTCTCAGGCTAAGAGCGAAGAAAGAACGAAAGGAAAAATAGTGTTATGGCAGTCTGGGTTGGGAATTTGGGCATTCAAATTTCAAGGATTCTTTAATTTCTTTTTTACGTGCCCTTCTATTTTTTTAAAGGAATGGAGCGACATTTCTCAGACAGTCTTTAAAACTGTAATGTATTTTTTTAACACGTGCAAAAACACATATTTTTTTTAGTAATAATATTTTTTAAAAAATATATATGTGAGTAATACTTGTTATTAAACTCATATGTTAACCAGGAAAAATAAATAAATAAACTCATATGATAACCTTAAAAAAAAAAATCATATGTTAACTTGTGACATTTTTAAAGGCCGAATTTAAGGGCTCATTTAGATATTAAATTTTATTTAATTTTTTGTTAACTATACGAATATTGAGAAAAAAAAACATTGAAATTATGTTTAGATAGTTTAA
>FXXK01001948.1:70433-110363 GCA_900184695.1 Betula pendula
TTGAATTGAATAAATGTGAATTGTTGAAGATAATTGACTTTTGAGAATAATTAAATTAGACAAAAAAAAGTTTTCTCCCCAAACAAGCCCTAAGAAATATTTCAATTCGATTTGTAAAAAATTTCTATTAGTCGAAAAACATAATTTCCCAAGCAATTTTATAGACTAGTCATTTTTTAAAAAAATAAATAAAAAAAGCTCAAATAGAAAGTCCAAAAAAAAAGAGAAATATATATAAGTAAACTGTATTTTTCAATTTTTTCTCACGATTTACAATGGCCCTAAATTTAAATGAGTAATCAACTCTTTAAATTTTGTAGTTAGTTGTATCTCCCCCTCATAAAATTTTGGCGAAAGTTTATATATTATTTTTAAATTATTACTTAATTGATAATATTTTTAAAAATTTTAATTGAAACAATGTTTTTTTAAATTACAAAAAAAAAAATTTAACAATGTTCTCCAATGACGAAAATACTCTTGATAAAATAAAATAAAACAAAAATTTTAGTTTTAATTTTAAAAAGCAACCCCCATTGGGCTAAATTTAAAAATTTTAAAAATAGAATAAAAAAATTGCTTTTTTTTTAAATAAATTTTAAAAAAATTTATTTTTTCCTTTTTTTCAAATTTATGAGGTACTTTTGTCTTATTAAAAAATTGATAAGATTATTTTTGTCTTTTTACTATGTTTGGAATATATTGACAATTTTTTAGTAGTTTAAGAGGGACATTGACTCAATTAAAAGTTTGAATGAGATATTATTAATTTTTTTTTTTAATTTTAAAAATATTGTCAATTAAATAATAATTTAAAAAGAGATAAAATTTGTTTTCAAACTGGTTTATAGAACCAATCTTTAACATGCCCTTAAAATGTATTTATTTGCTATCATGCTAAGTTAATTTCTAAATACTTATCCTACAATCCAAAAAATAAAAAAAAAAGTGATCATATGAAAGAGTAATTCTAGTCAAAATCTTAACACCCTATCACATGCTAACAAGTGTATAAAAAATAATAATAATAATTATTATTATAAAATCGTAAAAGATCATGCGCACCATCTCTAGGAATAAGAAATTAAAAGGCAAAAAGGGGAAAAAATATCTCTTGGATAGAGAACGTTGCCGTTTCATTGACCACCCGTTGGAAGCCAGCACCATAAAAACAAAGAAGTAACGGGTTCCACTCTGACACTCCCAACTCTGTTACTTTGCTTCATGCACAGTGCACTCAAGGTAAAACCCTAAAACCCCTTCTCTCAATTCTTTTGTTAACTTTTTTGGTTGTAAAGTTTCCCACAACTCCTTTGATTTTCACTGTTCTTGTCAGCATCAATACGATTTTGCTTTCCTTGTTTTTGAATTTTTGTTAGCAACATTTCAACAATTTTTCTGTACAACAAAGTGGGTGTTATTCTAATGATGTCTTTTTTGTTGCTATGCATGTTTGAGGCGTCGTAATATTGTTATTTATTATTCCAAAAAAAAAAAATATTGATATTTGGGTTGTTGTGGATGAAATAGGTGGATATTTGTGCTGTGGTATACAGTGGAATTTGAGATTGTGAGGGGTCAAAAGATGAGGCAGCTTATAATGCTGGATGAGGGTTTGAGGATTCTGGAAGAAGGGATTGTGAAAGCAAAGAACATTCTGGTTGGACACCCGCCCAAATCATTGTTCTCCAGTGAAGATTATATGAAGTTCTATAAGTATCCTTTATTATTGGTTTCTCTTCCCTTTTTTTTTCTAAGTAATTTGTTATAAGGACGAAGGACGCATTAATTTGTTATATTCACGTAAGTCTTTTCAAGATTCCTTTCAAAAATTGGAATGGGTTGTCTTGGTTTGTTGTTAATCTTTTCTTCCACACTTGTGCTTGCTCTGGTTGGATGACATGTAGATTTTTGAGAATACTTGCCAAAAAATAAAACACATATAGATTTTTTAGAAAGAAAACAGAAAGGTTTCTGTTTAGCTCTTGATAGGGGATGTTCCATGAATTAAAATATTTTGAAAGCTCTATTGCAGTTTGTCACTGAATACTTCTCCTGTATTAGCAGTGCTTTGAAAATGTATTGGATATCCTTCACTTGGTTGATAGCTGTGTTTATACCATGTGTTCTCAGAGACCACCTTTTGAATATTCAGAGGAGCTTTATGAAAGATACAAAACCGCTTTGGAAGAGAGCATTGTTTCAATTGTGAGATTCTAAACATTTAGATGACTTGTGCAGCAGTTTAGTCTGATTTCAATATCAGAAACAACCACTCCCCGCCCCCCACAACATTCACACATATCTAACACAACACCCAAAAAATTAAAAGAAGAAAGAAAAAAATATTTGGATTATGTTAGCATTACAAACAACATGTTCACAATCAAAACATATTCATGGTTGTCGAAGTTCTGCAGAATATACATGTGCACTTTGCCTTTTAGGTTGTCTTGGATGAATCGATTTTGAAAATTAAACTTGATAGCACTATTGTCTGGGTAGTGAAGCATTGTTTTGCTTCCCTGTTTTTATGAAGGAAGTGGTAGCTTGGTGAAAAGTAAGGACTAGGCTATGCCTTGGAAACCAAGCTATTGCTGGCCTGAGGCCTTGCAATGGACCCTTTGGCAAACAAGCGACCATTTCTTCCTTGAGTTTAGGCTGAGGTAGCTGTGTATAGACAAGCCTTCCAATTTATTCTCTGATGTTATATTGACTAGGCAATCCCTTGACACCTTGGGTACAATGCTGTTGTACAGGATTTAGTATCAACAAGTTTTATTGCTCTCTTATTCTTTGTTAATCTCCCTCTTTTAATTGTACTCTTAGGTGCTGCCATCACTAAATGACAAACATGATGCCTATTTGCTCGTGGACCTTCTGCAAATGTGGGCAAATTACAAAGTGATGACAAAGTGTTTGTTGGGATTTTTTCAGTACCTTGATTATCACTTTGTTAGTAGAAGACACGTTCCATCACTCAATGATCTTGCCATTCTTTGCTTCCACAATCTGGTAAGCATGCTCTCTTTTATGCATGAAATAGTTCCTGCTGCAGTGTAGTTTCATGCATCTTTTTTCTTTTCACCTTGCCTTTCCAGGTTAAGGCTAGGCTAAGTTTTACTTTCATTTTGAATTCAGGTCTGCAGTAAGTTGTATGGTAGGTTTAGAGATGCTGCAATTTCCCTGGTATGTTGACATGGTATATTAATCTTATGAATTGGTCTCTCTTTCTACAATTTGGGCTTAATACAGTTCTAACTCGTGTGTCCAGATCAATCAGGAGCGGAATGGGAAACAGTTTCAACCGGATTTGCTAAAGAATGTCTTGGATTTTTTTGTGGAAATTGGAGAGGGAAAGATAGATTACTACGAAACTTTTGAGCAGTTCATGCTTGAAGATGCAGCCAGTTATTACTCTCGATTAGCTTCAGAGATGCTTTGCTACAAATCATATACAGATTACATTCAAAAGGTTTTTTTTTTTTTTTTCTTAAGGGTAACAGCTTGAAAATTCCCTCTATTCAATACAAACTAAGGGCTGACTTATTGTCAATGATTCAGGTTGCGTGGTTTTTGATTCAAGAGAGAGAAAAAGCTGGTCGATACTTACAGCAGGCCTCCCTAGAGAAGTTACTTGAGGTATTTTTATTTGTTTTATTAATGTTTTACCATCATTAGGTAGTCACTAATCATTGGGCTTCCTGATATTGACTTAAAGTGATGATATATGATGGTGAAGAACTCAATCAAGTAAATAAAAAGTTAAAACAACTCTATGCATAGATCCTTAATTTGTTTTGAAAGTTGGTCAATTCTCAATCACGTAAGATGAAAAGCATTCTAACCAGGTTGAATTTTACTGTGCTTTCATAAATGGCCTTAACAGTTATAACTTGAACTAGCCGTTGTAGTCCCACAAAAAGATTAAAAGAACTAACACATTGGGATGAATTATTTCCTCCTAGAAGCATCTATTGGCTTTACTAGGTTTTGGATTTATTCATATCACAAGTAAATTTATACTTATCTTCCCAGCCAAATTCTATGACTGATTTTGCTAATTCCATGTTTTTGAGCTTTTCAGCTTTGTGCCTAGGTAAGTGAAAATGATAAATTTATATAAACTAATACTGAGATCTGAAATCTGGTCCTTGTTACATAAAGAATGGTCTTTCTCCTGATAAATTGGTCCATTGATGTTCTGCTTTTCTGGTATCTCTTCCAGATTGTGAAATGGAAATTTATGGGTGAAACTGCACAGTTATTGATAGAAAAGCAAAAGGCTGAGAACCAAGGCACAGAAACTTATCAGGTGTGCTTTTTTTTTTTTGTTTACTGCCTGCAGGAAATTCAAATTTGAGATTGGCATCCAACAAAGTAATGTCCCACTATGTGATAGTTTCATCATGGTTTCTCTGTCATATAGCTTCAATTTGTTACTGCCTCTTTTTTTCCCAGCACATGTATAACCATGTTAATGCTTGCTGCTTTGTCGATTTTCATTCTTCTTTTCTTTTCATTTCTTCCTTGTTTCCCCTTTTTAACAGATATCTGTATTCATCCAGTCATTTATCAAATCGCTTTCTTTCAGACAAACTATACTTTTTTTTTTGTCAGTTTTTGACGGTTCCATCATTTGATACATGTCTTAGTGTTGTAAGTACTTCTAGAGAGGAAGTTTACTTGGCTCTGTCTGTCTTTTATATTATATATTTGTCCCCTTGATTGATGTGCTGATTGATGGATACTTACTGTAGGATCTACTATCAAAATATGCTGGCATGAGCATTGGAGAGGGAAGTTCTGTGTCAGTGTCTAAGCAATGGTCTATGCTAAAGTGAAAGCTTCTCTTTTAGTAATTAAATTAGGACAGGATGGTGAAACAGTTAACACAAAATACACTGATTTTTGTTAGCAAATTTGTGAGGAATAGTTTGCAATGGAATTGATAGGTTTTAACATGCATACTCAAATCAAAAGTCCAGGTGTTATTGTGTATATATCAATACATATGTGCCTTCTACAATTGAGCATTTTTGTTGGGATTCAGTAATTTTTGGTTCATTAATTTACTGGTAAACTGCCTACAGTTTTCCCTTGCATAGAGTATTCATTTTAAAAGAAATTCAGTGCTTAGTTTCTCTCCGGTGGAATATGCAAGTTAAATTTAGCTCCGGCGGATGCAGTGGTGGAAGGGCTGTTGGTGGCTGCAAATGCAATTGTGAGACCCGTATAACAGAGTGGTAATGTTGATTTTGCCTTTTCTCAGCTTTTCACTCTACAACCCTGGGGACCTTTTGTTCTTAGGGTTGATGACCTTTCGGAGGATCACTATTGAAAAGTTATTATTTGGGTAAAAGATTTGTTAAAATATTAATTAAATAATTAAATTTATAACTTTTTATCAAAAAGCAAAGGTGTTGAGCTCGATCTTTATTTTCATCATTTATCGTTTATTTTAATTAAATATTCTATGTGTTATGTCTTATTTATTAAGGCAACATCAATGTCCTTTTAGGTAGAAAATTGCATGCTAGTTTTGCAAATATGTGAGTGAGCAATTCTCTTGTTTCTTAACAAAAAAAAATACCTGATCATCTAAGCGGTATGTACCCATCATCCTATGTGATGACATACTATCTGATCTTCGTTGCTCAATTGTGTACCCACTTAGTTCTTTTCCATCATATTATCATGAGTAATGCTTGTGCATTTATTTTATGTCGTCTTTTTAGTACACATGGACTAAATTTTTTATTCTTTTAACAAAAGTTGTGACCTATTTACTTTTCTCAAAAAATGAAAGAGCTAGTCTATGTGTACAAAAAGAACTCGAAAAAGGACATAAAGTAGATATATAAGCATTACTCTACTATTATATAGTATGTCCTACTATCGGATGACATATTATTTGATGACACATCATAGTAGAACACAAAAATTGAAAAAGATGAAAACATTAAATTATTTGCTATTTTTTTCTACAGTTGTCTTCTTCAATTCCTCTAATTCTAACACCACCTCCCTCTCTTCCGGTGAAAGCCCAATATTCCTCACCTCTGAAAATGGAAAAGACGAAAACACTGATCATTTGGGTGGTTCCGGCCAATGGGGACGAAATTTAAGGGCTTTTCAAGCGTACCACATTCCTTCACGAGCCCATCAAGATGCTTTTCTCATATCCATACGAAGTTTTACTTGCTAGTTTCTTCTCCAAGTAACAAAAAATTTGGCTATAACAAACCCACCAATTAAAAAAAAAAAATGGTGTGAGGTTTGCTAATCTCGTATACACATCACAGTATGTGTGTGAGGTTTGTTCATAGTAGTGCGCACTTGGATGGAATAATCTAAAAGGTGATCAGTTTGAAATAACGATTGAAAATTAGGGAGTTAAACCTTACGGATCTTGAATTTCCATAACCCATGGCTATTTTCTCAGAGTGCTTCCGCTATTGTGGCTTCAATTAACGGAATTGCTTTTTACTACCAAGAATAACAGAGGTGGCCTTTGGCGGAGCAACGGGACAGTGGCGTTTGACAAAGGAGAGGGGCAATGGTTGGAAGGAAAAATTGTGTCATGTTTTCATTTTAATCTCTTTTGGTGTTCTACACTGATATGTCTGTCTTTTATTGAATGACACAAAAGACTTGGTTTGAACCAAGTTCTTATAAAAGTTATTTTCACTTCATTTATTCCTACAAATAACAATAATACATGTGCACAACAACTGTACAACAATAACTTTATGTCTATAAACTAATTAGTGATAAACTAAGTACAAAATGAATTATGAGTCTCATATACTCCACATGACTTTTATAATTATTTAGCGGTAAATTTTTGGTCATGAGATCCGCACATTTTTAATTCAGTACTTATATGTTCCATAGACATTTCATGTCTCTTAATGTTCTCGCTCATATTGAGATGCTTAATTTATGTCAATATGCGTACTCCTGCTTCTACTCTCATTATTCTTAGAAAATAAAACTATAGTAGTAAAATTATCGCATAAGAACATTATAGGTCTCGCTATAGAATCAACAATATTGAGATATTAAATAAAATTTCTCAACCATAATGCATGTATGGTGAAATCATAGCATGCAATAAATTCTCTCGCACAAAATAGATTATTCCATAAAAGATAAAACAAAAATAAAATAAAAGTACAAACTTATCTTTTGTTGGGTCAAGTGATGTATTCAATATGTCGAACTTATTGAAATACTCAACAAAAATGTATTTTTCTCCATATAATTGTTTAGTCACATACAAATTATTGGTTCATTTATTTATTGAGTTTTGCATCACATGCAAGTCTCTCTCTTACACACACACACACACACATATATATATATATATATAAAATCTAGTGAATCTAAAATTTACATATCATATGAATTTAAAAAGCGATACCATATGTCTATCCCTCTCTTTTTTTTCCTAAAAAATAATGTAATTTTTAAAATTATAATTAAATTTATGATTGATCTTTATTAAAATTTGAATCAATAATAATTTATATGACACATTAATTTTCAGGAGACATAAAAAGAACATAGATAACATTTACCATTACTTGAATTTAAAATAACGATACTTTATGTATTGAGAGAGAGAGGAGGCTTTTTTTGTAGTCTTAATAAAGGAAAAGAAAACAGAATTATCTACCCTTTGGATTTATTATTATTATTATTATTATCAATTATCATTCTGACTTTTGCATTACAATGTATTTTATATACTCCTAGTCCTAGACATTTTTATATTTTCTTTGGGCCTTAAAATATTATTTTTGTTTACCGGTAAGCCAATGTCCATGAGTTAGGTCGGTCGGTTTCTTTATGTCTCAAAACAAACTTTTTCTATTAATTAAATCTGTACAAGCGGTTACGGTTAGTGGTTATTGACTATAACCGCTTTTAACGATTATTCATTTTTAACAATTACAATCGCAACTGACAGTTAACGGTTATGTGATGCTCAAACCATGCGGTTATAACTGCTTGTCGTATCTAATAATTTTGGACCTATTTTAGTGTTTTGAGCATTTCTTGAACTTCTTTTTAGGGCTTATTTTATACTTCTTCTTTTTTTGCCTCTGTTTAAAGCAAAAAAAAAACTCATTCTAAAAGTTAAAGGGAAAAAAAAGCCCATTACAAATCCAAAACATTCAAATTGAAATAAAATTATCAAAGCATACAACCACAAATTAAACTTGTCACAAAAAAATCCTATGTAGAATAATATTACAAATTAAACCACATTTACATAAAATTACAAATAAATAAAACCAACAATTTGGATGTACATGGTCCACATGGATGCTGAAACCAAGGCCCCCCATCAATTTGAACTGGAAATCAAACAAAGAGTTGTATCTTAATTGTTTGCTATAAACCAAAAACGTTCAAACTCATTTTGTCAGGTTAAACAAAGAATTGGGGTGAATAGAGAATTAAGCTGTTTGGGAAAATAAAACATTAAGACCGCCAGAAATGGCATCAGGTAATTTTCGCCAAAAATGGTATTAGATATTTTTCCAATATATCTCTGTCTAAAGGAGAATGTTTCACCTCTAGAAAAATATTGGGAAAAGTCCACATACCCTCCTCAAACTACCACCTAATTGACAATGTCCCCCCCAAACTTTCAATTGTGACAATGTCCCCTCAAACTACCAACAAATGACAATGTCCCCCTAAGGCGAAATACCCTTAATAAAATTAAAAAAAAATAATTTCTTAAAAAAAAACTAAAACTAAAATCAAAAAAAAAAAAACACAACAATTCATAAGGGCTAGAAAAGACTAAAGCTAAAATAAAAAATAAAAACCAAAACCAAACAAAATATTTATTTTTTTTAAAAAAAAAAAAAAAACTACAAACAATTGGATAAATTCAAGATACAAAAAAATTATAAACATTTTCGTTTTTAAAAATTATAATTATTTTTTTTTAAAAAAAATTATATTTATTATTATTTTCGAATTCATAATGATTAGAAAAAACTAAAACTAAAAAAAAAATAGATTTTTTTTATATAAAAAAATAAAAAATAAACACTCCAACCCAATTAGCCAAATTCCAAATTTTAAAAAATTTATAAAGATTTCGTTTTAAAAATTACTTTTTAAAAAATAAAATTAAAAAATGGTATTTGATCTTATTGAAAATCTGTAGGGTTATTTTTGCTTTTTGTTGCTATTAGGGGGACATTGTCATTTGTTTGGTAGTTTGGGGGGGACATTGTCACAATTGAAAGTTTGGGGGGACATTGTCAATTGGGTGGTAGTTTGAGGGGGGTATGTGGACTTTTCCCATAAAATATTACAAAAATGACTTCTTTTATCAGGATGAAAGACGAGAGAGACAACAATACAATGTGCAAGCTCTTAAGAGATGAGAGAGGAAACTAAGAGTGAGAGACAAGAGAGTCTGAGTATGAAATTTGTGAGTCTCAGTATTTGAGAGTCTGTGTAAGGTGCAGAGCTAGAGTAGTAGAGAGTAATAGGGAGAAAATTGAGTTTAATAAAAACCCTAGACACTAAAATGATGTCGGTTTTGTGTTTAAATACCAAAACATCATCGTTTTTGGTATATATATATATATGGGTAGGCAGTTAACGGTTATTAATCGCCTACTCTTATCTTTAAACTGTTAACCACCTCATCTTAGACGGTTCAATTTTTTATAACGGCCTATCAAAGCAGTTAGAGGTTGCGAGACAATTATAACCGCCTTATTTCTTGTAGATGTTCTAACATTCTTCCGGTATAAAAACTTTCTCTGTTTTTCAAAAGCAAAAACACCAAAAATGGACTAATTTGGTATTGCACTAAAATAGGGCAGGATATGTGAGTACAGGTGCATAATAATTCTCTTTATTTAAAATGAAATAAAAAAGAACCGGTTTAGAGAGACAAAAAATTGTACCAAAAAAGTAAAAAGACAATTTTGTCCATATAATTTTAACTAACCGGCTTCTATTCATTTTATTGGAAAGAATTCTAGCCCGTGCAGGTAAGAGTTTCACTTATTCGGCAAGGTGTCTAAGTAGATTAGGCCCACAAATAAAACCATCTTATTCACTCACATGCCATGTCTTATTCTGCAATAGAGTAGAGATATTGCACCCTCTATCCTAAAATTCCCTCTAATCAATTCCAACTTTAAGCATGAGGGAATATATTCTCTTTATTTTTCAATAGAAAAATGCTACATTTGTTTTTTGTTTTGTTTTGTTTTTTATGTAAGTGTTTACTTTTTGATGTATAATGGTACCAAATTAAAATATTTAAAATATACAAATTAACTCGTATAAAATTCAACAGATTTTTATTGATACGTAAGGAGTAATCAATCAATTTTTTTTTTTTATAATAAGAAATAGTTATTTTCTTGTTAAAATTTTTATTTTATTTTATCTAAATTTGTATTTAATATCACTTCATATTTAAGATACTTTACAATATGAGATTAACTACGGCACGTAAGCTGTAGAAAAATGAAGAGGCCTTCAATATGATGTCTTGACGAAAACAACACATTGGCAACGTGTCATCCACACTATTAAATGAAACAAAAAAAAAAATACAGAGGACAAAACCGACTCGTATTTACAATCCTTTTCAGTCAGGAGAACCTTTACTGGTGCTACAATAAATGCTAGGCGGTGACAGAGATTGCATATTAAAGAGCTTTTACGCAATGCTTTTTCTGGGAGTCTTGGAAAAGTACCTGAAGAGGGGTTTTTGGGCGAGAGAAGTTGTCAGTATGGTTCAAGAATGGTGATATGGAGGCATTTGATTCATGGGTTTTTCTGGGTTTTGGATTTTCGGGGTGGGTTTTAAATAGTTTGTGCTTTTGATTAAGTGTCAGTTCAGGGTCCTTGTTATTTTGGAGGAAATTTGGGGGTGTTAGGATGATCAAGGCCTGAGTTTGGTGATTTTGAGCGATCACATTAGTGGGGTTTCTGGTTTTTGAGTTTTCTGAGGTGGGTTTTTGATATTTTTTGGCCTTGATCAAATTTCACTACTACTGGAAGTGAACTTATGAGGAAATTTTGGCTTCCTGGGATGGATTATTCATAAAAGAGTAAAAATCAGGTTATTGTTTGGGTCTGGTGATGTCGTTGGTAGTGGAGATGGGGGATACTGAACTTGTCGAGGGTGAGGCTTATTGCTCTCACATGGACAGTGATCAAAACATTGATATTGATGACGCTCTCTCTTACTTTGTAAGGGTTTTTATTGATGTTTTATGTTGATCCTTTCGTGGTTTGATCACTTTAAGTGATATGCTTAAATTTGGTTGCCTAGAGAACTTGCGTTTGGATGTTTTAATGGGCTACACTTGTAAAGCTTGAGCAGAAGTCCCTCTAAAGAACACCGCCCCTCCCATAAAAAGAAAAAAAATGCGACATGCATTGGGTTTTTAGGTCCTTTTGTTTGGTTGCAAAGAAAACTAAAGGGAAATATTTGGTTTTCATTATTCATTTTGTGTTTTTTCCTCATACAACAGACTCATGTTTGTGCTGTTTTTTCTTTTTTGTTGTTGTTGTTGGAATGTTTGTGCTGGTTTATTTATAATACAACAGGCTCGTATCAACTAATTTTTGGATTAAGTGACTTAAAAATTTGTTTGGCTTGATTAATAGTTCAATCGATCTTATTTTTGCTGGACTCAACGCTAGTGGGATACTTCCCTCAACCCATCCATATAATATTGGATGTTGTTTCTGCTAGGACTTCTAAAATGCTTCAGTATTTAAAGGCTATCATCATCTCAAGCTTGAATGAGTTATTTGTAATTAATATCTATTGAGCTTATCAAAGACTATGTCCAATCCATTTTGGAATTATAATTTCAAAGATAATATGTCAAAAGATATGTGTGCTGACACAAATTTCCATGTTGAGCATGGAATAGCCTTTTCTCTGTAAGTAGTTGAGGATGGAATGGCCATCATTTACGAATTGGTACACATTGACTAGATTTTAAAATAATATAAACATCCTGCACTGAGATACATTGCACAGAGACACAATGAAAACAAAAGGAGCTCCCAGATATGTGAGGTACATTATTTCTATGTTTCATCTAAATCTGGTAGTCAAGTACAAGTAACTCTCCTTCGGAACTCAGTCTAATCAAATATGCTGCTAGAACATCTCCACCCTAGATTGCATGATGTTGCTCCTCCTTTCGCTTAAGCTGGTTGTCAACCTGATACTTCTTTTGTACTTTCTAAATATATCCCATATTGAGGTGCCAATAAACGATATAAGCAAGTTCTTAAAGAGTAGAAACCACCTTGTGGTTCTTTACAGTTTAACTTTATAACAAGACAATGTTTGACTCCAGACCATTTCAGATGCACCTAATGTCAAAATATTAATCTCAAAAGTGGTATCAGGTTTGATTTGAATAATTTCAATTTCAATCTTAACATCTGATATTAAATCTAATTGCCTTTTGTACTGGACTTGCCTTTTCAAATACTTATTGCTACACCACATTTTATGCTATGATGGATCTTTTTTCTTATTCAATCAGTGGTTCTTTTTCATTGCTTCTTTATTGATCCCACGTTTTGGTGGCATTATGTTTCGAGTGATATTAACAATTTACTCTGGTTTTTGTAGGATGAGAGGATTCAAGATGTCTTGGGACAGTATCAGAAAGAGTTCGATGGTGGAATTTCCGCACAGAACTTGGGTAAGTAATGAATTGAGGGGATGTTCTTCTGTCAAAACACAATAATATGATTAAATTTAGGATCAGCACATCTGCAATGATGATTTTGGGGATCAACTTATTGGCAGGGGCAAGATTTGGCGGGTATGGTTCATTTTTACCTGCGTACCAGCAGTCTTCTTCTACTTGGTCTCACTCTGGGACTCCACAAAAAGGTCAAAACAACCATTCTCATGACCTACCCTTGGAGGTATGTGGTTGGTTTTTCGTTTTATTTTGTTCCTTTTAATTCTAGGCACTTGAGTTCTTTGCCTATTATGATCATGCAGAGTGCCCCACGAAATTCCACACTTATTGCGCGACCTGCACCTGCTTCAACTGTTCTTTCACTGCCTGAACTAAGGAATTCTTCTGTGGGCACTTTGCCCAAAGTTTGGAATTTAGGGGATTGTGTCTCAAGTCACAAACCTCTCAAACTGCCTATTGATCAGTCTGCTAAAAAATCACTTAAGTTCCGGATCAAAGTGGGGTTGGACAATGTTTTAACTGAAAAAAAAGCTTCAATTTACAGTAATCTTGGTCTTGACATGTCTCCATCTTCAGTGTCAGAGGGCATCCCTGCAGAGTGGGAAGGGGTCTCTCCAGATACTCTTGGTAAACAGGATGAATATCCCTCTTGCATAATTAAGGTGAATCTTTTTTCACCTTTTTGTTATCGTATCATGTATTTCTTTGTGCGGATGTTCATTATTTAACTGTGCCTTTTGCCATGCCAATGTAATGGAGCAGATCATGACCTCTTTTCCTATTCCAAACGGTGTACTATTATCCCCGCTTCATGATAGTTTGGTTTGCTTAATAGAAGATAAAAGTCTCTTAAATGATAGTAGATCTGGGCCTGTTCAAAAGAGGTGTCCTGTCTTCAAAAATGAGGCTGCTTCAAAAATTCATAGTAAAAAAGTGCTTGGGGAGAAGAAAAAGAAGTTTGGAGATAAAAACAATAGATTGATGGAATCGAAGAATGGGAGTTACGAGGATCCTGTTAATCCTGTTGATGCTGGTTTGAAGAAAGAAGGAAAAATTATGACCTCAACCAGTAAGGAGATTGTATCTAATAACTTGAAGCTTCCTCCTGAATCTAATAAACTTGGTAAAGGTGGTGACATGGCAAATGGTACTGGTATGGCATCTGAAGCCAATATGCGTAGGGCGAAGGACAGATTTCTCTCCCTGAACATGGTAAAAGAGGAAACCTTGGGGTCAATGGCTAGCAGGATCGATGATAAGCAGAATGCAAAGAATAGTTTGGCAGGAACGATTCAGAAAGATAAAAAAGTAGGCCGTGATCTAGAAAAAGGTGGTGGAACCAAATGTGATAGAAGTCTTGCTTTGTTTGAAGAACACTGTGACATGCCAAAGGGAAGCAAAGATTGTGATTGGGGAACAGTGGCTCCTGCACAACAGAATTGTGAGAGGAAAACCACCCGCCAACATGATGGTGTGGAAATGTCTCACAGGAAGGAAGAATCATTGTCTGGGGGAGAGAAGAAGTCTAAGAGAAGCCAAAATTATGATACTGCAGGTACCAGGAAGTCTAAAGAGAGCTTGAGGGTTAGTTCGTCATCAGAGTCAAAAGATACTCTTACTTATGAAAGGTACTTTCCATTCAAGAGTAGAAGGGATGATAAGTTACACAAGGGTTCGAGGAAGGCAAAAGAAAGCCTTAGTGTTACGACCGCTAACAAAAAACTAGCACAGAAAGAATGTGTAAGTGATGCATTAGGAATTCCTCTTAAAGATCAGGCAAAGGACTCTAAGCTTGAGGTTTCTGAGAAAAAATCCCTTACATTCAGAGACAAACCAAAGGAGGGATCAGGTAAAGATCAGGCAAAGGACTCTAATCTTGAAGTGTCTGGGAAAATATCCTGTGTATTCAGCTACAAATCAACGGATCCGTCAGGTAAAGATCAGTCAAAGGACTGTAAGTTTGAGGTGTCTGGGAAAGGATCCCATGCAATTAGCAACAAATCAAAGGAAATCTCAGGTAAAGGTCTGGCAAAGGACTATAGGCCTGAGGTTTCTGAGAAAGAATCATATACATTCGGCAAGAAACTAAAGGAGGGATCAGGTAATAAAACGAATGTTTTCCCGTCATTTTCTGAAGCACATCTGAAGGGACACTTGAAGAATGCAACTACATTACCTTCTCCCCTTCCCACAGAGGTTGCTCCAGTAGTCATAGAGGAAAATTGGGTATGCTGTGACAAGTGTCACAAGTGGCGGCTTCTACCATATGACACAAATCCTGATCACCTGCCAAAGAAGTGGCTGTGTAGCATGCTTAACTGGCTGTAAGTTCTCTTCTTGGATTATGAAGGTTCTGCAGTTGTGATGATAATGACAATGGCTTAGCCATTTTGCCTTTTTAGCTAAAATAGCTAGCCATTCTTCCAAAAACCCTCTCTATCAGATTATGCAAAAAAAAAAAAATGTAAAATGCATTTTTCATGCATTGGTGAACAGTATAACTCTACATGTGGGTTGACACTATTCACCAATGCATAAACTTTTTATTAGTTTCTCTCTCTCTCCTCTCTCTTTCTTTAAGATTTTTTTATTACTTTGATTGAGTGTTTGATGATAGCGTCAAGTAGACTCCCATGGGATTTATAACTAATAAGAAAAGCCTTATCTTTCAAGTACCATTAATTGCTAGTAATACTCCTGGGCCTGTTCGCAAAAAGGGGAGGATAAAATTTGTTGGATTCATTCTAAAAGGAAATTGTTTTGAGTTAAGTCTTACTATCAGGTATTATCTTACTATCGTGTCGTCACCCATTGGGGCGTTAGGTTGTGGTGGTTCGGGATGTAGTTCTCAGCGGAACTTGGTGTGGTCCCTGGCCGTGTTCAGGGCTTTCTCGTTCTCATTGCTTAGCAGAGTGGGGTTGATGGATTTCGTCAGTTGGTTCTTCATTGAATCAAAAGTTTTTGAGTTCTCGGTTCCGGCAGGGGGTTCTGTTTTGAGGCTGGTTGAGAGAAGAAAAGGGATTTCTAGGGTTATAATGGTGGGGAAATACTGTGTTGAGTGGCTGAAGAAAGTGGTGGAGAAGATGGTGTTTATGGTTGAGGATCGAGCCTTCATCGAGTCTTCTAGGGATGGGAACATGGCATTCTTTGCTCAGAGAGGCATGAATCGAGCGGGGTGCTTCTTGGAGCTGGCGGAGTACGCAATGGGTGGTCGTAAAGGTCTCATCATTGTCCTGGAGGGCCGTGACAAGCGGGGATGGAAGATGTTTGCTGAGGAATTGGGAAAGGTGATGACCACATTCAACTCTTCTTCCGGGAAGCTCATCGGTGGGGGTCCGCAACTCTCTGTTCTACCTCTTTCGGGGAAGGAGGTTGAAGGGCCGTCGTCCGTTGGTGGCGGGGTGAAGGTTTCCTGCAACTTTGGTGGTTTGGGTCTTACACCCATCGTGGGTGGACATCTCCGTTCGTTTGCGGAGGTGGCTTGTGCAGAGGGGAAGTCCGGTGTATCATTGGGTAAAGGGAAGGAGGTGCAAGCCTTCGATCCGCTGGGTAAGACTCAGCACGTGCCAGATGCTGGGTCCGGGTCTCGAGGTTCGGCTACCTCTTCTTCGCGTGTGGCAGAAGGTAACGTTCCAGGGCCAGAGCCTGTCTCTTTCCCTTCTGATGAGTCTGCGCAGGGGGAAAGAGTGTAAAGCTAGGTTTGTTTACGGCGTGGAAGTTCAATCTTGAACGATTAAAAGGGGAGGTGGAGCATGCCTTAAATTCCGTGTATGAAGGACTGGAATTGTTTGGGCCGGATCAAGACTGGGCTTCTGAAAAGGCTCTTCTGAAGCCTAAACCTAAGTCTCAGCCCAAGCCTAAGTTTAAGCCCAAGCCGGTGAAGTTTAGGTCTTTCAGAATGTTGCGCAAGCCCAAGCCCACTTCTACGAGGTTAGATTTAGCCACAGATCTTGGGCCTGTTCGCAATCCTAACTGTTCGCAATCGGGTTCAGATGAAGGTTGCGGGGCACCGAGCCTTCCCAACTGTTCTAATGCTTCGCTGGAGGTGGTTCCGTCCCTGGTCGCTTCGCCGAAGGTGGTTCTTCTACTAGCGTCCGAGTCTGAAGCTGTCCGACAGGTTGGGTTTGGCACGGCGTGCCTTGGCGAAGCCGATGGTTCCTTTTTCCTTCCTGGGTCGGAAGTTTCGTCGGCCACTGCCAAGATCTCGCCGGAGGTTGCTCAGATTTTGCTGAAGCAGTGTTTGGCGACAACTCAGGCGTCGGCGACCGTGGATCCGGTTGCTTCTCTCGATGGGTCTGCCTTGTTTTCAACTCAGGTTCCCCATTCTGAGTTGCCGAAACCTTTATTCGAGGTGGGTCTTGGTTCGTCGTCGATTTCTGAAGCCGACCCGGCGTTGGGGTGTTGTCGCATTTCTCTGGAGACTTCTGTGTTGGCTGAGAAGAATGTTTTCTTCAGATACGAGGGGTCTGCTCCTCCAACCGAAGTTGGTGTCTCTGTGAGACCGTGTGTCACTTCGGTGGCTGATTCTCCCCGAAAGACGACAAAGCACTTGCACTTCTACAGTCGTAAACATAAGGTCAAGAGGGCTTCTAAGATGGATATGGGTAAGCTTGCGGGTGAGGTGATCTGTGTTGCGCCTGGGGCTGTTCCGCTGGTCGGTAACCAGTGCTCAGTTACCGGTGGTTCTTTCGGTCTGTTTTCAGCGTTTGAGCCCGTTGGCTTGACGGGGGTGAAGGTGGAGGACCCTCTCCTGTCTTCATCCGTTGAGGCCGGTGTTGGGCTTGGTTCTCAGTCTGACAAGTCTCCAGCGAAGGGTATGCTTAGGCGGGGCTTTCTCAAGCCTAGCCCCTGTGGCGGGGTTTCTGGTCAGTCTCCCTTGCCTGTGAGCTTAGTGGAGGCTGGGGATTCATCTGAGAGGAGTAAAGTGCTTGGGGAAGTCTTCGCCCTGCCTTGGAACATCTCGGAGGTTGGGGATGAGGATGGAGATGAGGGGGCTGATGATTATCCTGAGGCTGTGGCTGATGCGATGGCGATCACTCCATTTCTAGGGATCTCGTGTGGGGAAGATGAACAAGAGTTCTTCGATCTGCTGTGTGACATCGAAGAGGGACATAAGCAAGAGGGCGTGTTTGCGGAAGAAGGGAGTTCTATTTTAAAATCAAAGGGTTGGAGGGAGCAGAAGAATTTGGAATGCTCTCTTAACTTTGATGTTGGGAGCATTGGGTCTAGCCGGGTTAAAAATAGGGCGTGTTTGCGGGTTTAGGGGTGTGTTGTTGTATTGGGGTTGGGATCTTTGTAGGGATGTCTTGTTGTCTTGGATTTGGGCGTTTTTTGTAGTTCCTTGTGTATACTCCCGGTGTACTTAGGAGCTCTTTTCTTTTTAATAAAATCTTACTTATCAAAAAAAAAATTTTTGACCATTTATTTACGGTAACAAACTATATGCAGCAGAGCCATTTGAACATATCGTCATTATACATGTCTATTTTTCCCCTTATTTTTTCAAAACATGTCAACCACTATACACGAATATGGCTGTTATAAAATAACCATTTGAAAAATATGACTGTTAGAAAAATGATCGTTTAAAAAATATGACCATTAGAAAATTGACCGTTTGAAAAAACGACTGTTGAAAAATATGAGGGAAATGGACAAGATTTAGAAGCAACAGCTCTGAGATTGTTCTTTTTTATTTCCTAATTTTTTTTTTTCCGTATTGGCTGGAAAATGAAATTATTGAGCTTGCAAGATCAGATCATGACTCATGTCATAAGTGAACTTCGATCTAGTCTACATATCTATTAGTCAGTGGGTTAGAACAATTTCCCGTTAGAATAGAGTATTTTCGAAAATGTTTGATCACTCTTTCTTGCTCTACCACCCCCCTCCCCTCCTGATCATTGCAGTGATAAAACTGTTTCAGGCCTGGAATGAATAGCTGTAGCTTCAGTGAGGAGGAGACAACAAATGCTCTGAATTCATTATACCAAGTTCCTGTTTCTGAGACGCAACATAGCCAGCAGACTTATCCTGTTGGAATTGCATCCGGAGAAACTTCAGTTGATGCCCAGCATCTTAACCAAAACTGCCAAGATCTCAGTTTCACCGCAGTGCCTGGTGGTGGAAAGAAGAAACTTGGAGCAAATGCAGTATTAAATGCAGCTCAGCATAGTGGTTACATGGACGTCTTGAACCTTAAAAAGAAGAATCAACAGGTCCCTGTTAAAAGCAAGGGTTTACAGGATCTGAGCCAATCTTCTCTGGAGCTGAAGTTGGAGAAAAGATCTGGTAAGAACTACTAACTGCTCACATGCTTTAAATATCAGCATGTATTGTTCACCAATTATACCAAAAGTGTAAGTTGGTAAGAAGTGATAAATTTAATTAATTAATAAATACACCAACACTTATCTCACGTGTTGGTCCAAACTTCCCTCATAAGTGAGGCCCCACTCAAAAATATTTTAAACGGGAGTCGGGGTTTGAACTTAGGATTCCTGGTCTAATACTATGTTCAATAATCAGTTTTCTTAAAAGCTTAAGTTTATAATAAAGTATAGATTTAATCATTTGATAAATATTCAAACAGTTCTGTTGCATGAACTCCATATTAAGTATAGTGAATTAGTTGATGCATTATAAATTTTATTTAGGATAGTGAATTCTCAGAATCTTATGATAAACATGTTTTGATGGCTTTAGTGATTTTTAGTGAATTTTATTTGATGAATGTTTTGCAATTCTGTTGCTATTAATATATATGTATATATGTCTAGGTTAATAGGCATTACATGTCAGATAAATAATTAAAAAATTACATTGTAGTTAACTGACTGTATAAACAAAAAGTAAAAAAGTTTGCTTGAGCACTCAATATGTATCTAATGATGTTTGGGATTCAAATATATATTACCCAACTGTTTTTATATAACTCAATAAAAATATCTTAGTTTTTTTATTAGATTAATAGTTTGAATCTTGTTTGATATACCAATTTAATTGGTCCATTTGAAACCAGGCCACCAATTCTGTATGGATGCTGACATATTTTTATTGGCAATATTTCTGATAATGGGTACTTAGGGATTCTTTTTTGAGCTGATGTTTACTAAATGTTTCTTGTAGTCTACCATTTGGTTGATTTTTATTTATTTATTATTTTTTCAGGTGATGCCAAGCCATTGAAAACAAAGAGCCGGAGGCAGTCTGATCAGGATGGTTTTAGACCTTTTAAGAAAGCAAAGACACAAAGCACGCATTATACTGATATTGACCAGGATCCTGTTGGGTTGTCAATGAAGGACGTTGAAACTGATATTCAGAAATATAATGAAATCTGTTCAATTTATATAAAGGGTGCTCCACATGATGGTTCATTGCCTTCTGTTAAACAATCTAAGAAACAGGTTCATAAAACTATAGCTGGGGAAGATCATGATAAGAGTTCTATTGCTGGAAATAAGAGAAAATTGAAGGAGCGGCAAGATACTCAAATTCAACTAGATGACCTTCCTAGTAATAGGCATCATACTGAAAATGAACAGATACCAATGGAGGAGTCAAGTGGGAGAGGATGCAGAAAACAAAAGAAGGTCAGAGAATCAAAGTTTCAAGGAAAGGAAACCAGTTCTAGTAAGGCCAGTGGTGAACCAGACAATAAAGGTAAGGTAACTAGGATTCTTTTGTCAAGTAGCAAAAATAATCCTTTAGATAGTAATGGTTCATGCAAAGGTGGAAAAAGTGTTAAGAACCAGCGTTCGGAGAGGCGTGATGGATACAATTTATCTGAGTGGACTGTTGATGGTAACAATTCTTCTAGAAGGGACTTGGAAGTTGGACAGCCTTGTATTGCAGCCACCTCTTGTTCATCCATGATTTTAGGCACAGGTAAAATTAAAGTGAACTTCCATGAAGTTAAAGGTTCTCCTGCAGAATCAGTTTGTTCTTCTCCTTTGAGAATTTCCAACCCTGAAAATCTTACAAGGAGGCTTTCAGGGAAGGATGGCGGTGCAGATGTAGGTCTGTCTCTCATGAATAGCCCAGGAAGATGCTTAGTAGGTAAAGGTGATGGTGGAAGGAACGAGTCTGGGTTAGTAAGGAAGGAAAAAGCCTTCCCCCTGGTTCAAAATGGGTCTTCAGGGTCCCCCTTGTTTGATTATCAGGACGAGTTTAATGTTCATAAAATACATGAAAGAGCTAAATCATTGACTGGTCATTCTTCTAATATACTAAACTCACACTTGGTGAGTGATTGTATTGAAAGTGACAAACAAAATGACCATAATAAGTCTCTTCCTGAGAAATCTAGAAATGGTTCCTCTTCCCAGGCCAAAAAAAGGCAGTCAACTCCAATTTCTGAATATGATCAAAGCAGGATTAGGATCTCTAAGTCATTTAATGGGCAGGAAGAGTCAGATCGTGTGCAATATGAGGTTGAGAATGAATCTCATGATTTTGCACCTTACAAGAAAGACATAAAGGTGGGAAAAATAAAAATCCATGGAAATAAGTCTACTAAGTTTGAGAAAAATCATGCTGTTATGAAAGTTTCTGCTGGCAAATGTTCGAGTGACAGTCGTAAAAGAGAGAACAGAATTACACATGATAGACTTGAGAACCCAGAGTGGAAAATGGATACTATTCGTCTGAAGGGTGGAAAATCTGTTGCAAGACAGAATCTGCTGAAGAATCAAAATGATGAGAAATCTTCCAATTGGGTTCGTTCAGAAAGAACTCATCAAGTGCAAGTAGCTATAGGGAATGGTGGTGATTGCGGTGTATTGCCAGCTGATGGTTCTAATGGAGGTGATTTGGTGAAGGATTCACAACATCTTGGGAAGGATGACTGCCAAAATGGACTTCATCATGTTAGTTCAAGACATCCCACAAGTAAAAGGCATGGGATCAGGGATACTGTTTCAAAAAGTCATAGAAGAAAGGATAAATCTACTCATGCAGCAAATAGTGCTTTGAAAGAAGCGGAAGATCTTAAGCATTCTGCAGATCGTCTTAAGGTCTGTCAATATTTTGCTAATCTCATTCCTTGTTGTTGTCTTAAATGTTTTAAAAGTTATTATCTTTAAATGTTAATGTTAAGCTAACTTTTTGAATGCTTTTAACTTTCTTTCTAGATTTCTGGGTCAGGACTTGAAAGTACTGAGGTATGCTTCCAGGCAGCTCTGAAGTTTCTCCATGGGGCATCGCTGTTAGATCCTTGTAATAGCAAGAGTGCCAAATATGGAGATACGACATCAACTGCAGCATATAGTACTACTGCAAAGCTATGCGAGTAAGCATTGAATGCAAACCATGTGGGGATGCTTCATTTCCCTCTTCCTAAGTAATAAAAAAGAATTTGGAATGAAAGAATAAAAGTTAAGAAAATCAAGACAAAGGAGACCAAAATGAAAAAACAAAAAGGATAGCAGGGCGTTAATATAGATCTGCTTAGATGTTTTCTCTTGTATACTCTCTGTGTACCAAATTAGTGCTTTTGCTTTTAATGATAATTCGATTACTTATCAAAAAAATATATATATAGATCTCAAAATGAGTGGCCCTTCACCTAGTAGGTCTTTGCAGTATTTTGATGATAAAAATCAAATAAGTTATTTTAAGTTGTTAGCATTAGAATTACTTATCAAAAAAAAAAGTTGTTAGCATTAGAATTATTTCATATGGCAGTGTCATATACTTGGAAAACTTGGAATGAATCTGTATCAGAATAATGAATAATGTAATGATGATATGATTGAGAAGATTTTTTTTAAAAAAAAAATGTCTTAAGGCCCAAACAGTGACAAATTTGTGACTCCTTGAGTCATTTTAAGTAATTATGAAATGTTAAAAATATTAGTAGGTGGCATCCAGTATGGATTAATGTGTTTTAGGTAGAAAATGTTGCATCACAGTTTAATTGAGTTGCATTTCCTTCTTCTTCTTTTTTTAATGAGAAATGCTATTCAGCATTCTTAAGTGTCCATCTCCCAACATTCTTGTCCTTGTGGCACATTTACATCCATTTTTATTTTTTAAAAACAAAATAACAAAGAGAATGCCGGGAGATGGACACTTGAAATTGCTGAATAACATTTCTCTTTTTTTATTATCAATCTATGATCTATGGTAAAAGTGGGTGTATATGGAACATTCATTGAAGCGGCATATTGATTCAAAATCTAGTCTGATGCTGCCAACACTGTTTTGAAGTTTATGCTGCTCTAAGTCACTGTATTGTAAGGTGCCAGTGCTGGACAATTGCATTGTTAAATCAAGGAACAACATTTTATCAGCTATGCTAAACTGTCTCATAAATTGTTAAAAAGTTTGACACAGTTTATCACTTCTTAAATCCTAAAATATGAAGCATCTGGGTGAAACTGCAATTGGGTTTTCAAGTGCTTCAACACCTTCATATATGTATCTACCCTCAGAAAAAAAAAAACAGAGAAAAAAGAGGGGAAGGAACTAGAAAGTAACATAGCTTGTTTGAAGAATTAATATTGGTCTGATGCTTGCTGTAAAATATATTAGTCTTTAGCTGATCTAATTTATTCATTATGTAGCTTATTGAAGTTGAATACCCCTTCAGATTGTTTTAGATATCATCATTTTCATCTGGCTTGTTGAAGCCTTTGAACTCCTTAAATTTGCAGATATTGTGCCGGTGAATATGAGAGATGCAAAGACATGGCCTCTGCTGCTTTGGCATACAAATGCATGGAAGTGGCATACATGCGAATAATCTATTCCAATCATTTCATTGCAAGCAGTGACGGACATGAGTTACAAATGACTCTACAAATGGTTTCTCCAGGTAAGAATAAGAATGCCATGGTTGGAAGGTAAAGTAAGAAATTTTAGATTAACAAAGATTTAGGAAAGAAAGACGGAAATGCCAATGATGACTCTTTTCTCGTTTTAGAATTCCTGTCATCCTCTTTTGTTGAGGCCTTAAGAGATGGGTTGTGTATTTGCAATGTTTTTAGACTGTTTTGAAAAAATGGTTTGGTTACCCCTGGCCTTTGAGACTTTGAACATGTCATAGGCGTATATGTTGGTATATTGCAGTTCAGGAAAAGAAAAAAATTGATGAGTTGGTTGACGTTCATTTTTATTTTTATTTTTTGTACACATTCGTATTCGTACATCCGTAGCCAAACTTGTGAATAAAAAATGATAAATTTTGGAAAATACAGTCACAAACCCCCTTTACTTTTTGTCATTTTAACTTTTAAGACCTTTCAACTTGATAGATTTAAAACCTAAGTTTGAGATTCAAGACCTTTGTCAATATTTTTATTATAAATGACTATGAAAATACAATTATACCCTCAAATATATATATATATATAGCCACCTCCTGTTAGAAAGGCCACCCTGTTCAGAGGGGGTGGCTCTGCCCTTACTGAACGGGGTGGCCGCAAGCCAGTCCCTAACCACCCCCTTAGATAGGGCTGGCTAGGAGCACGACCCAGGCCTGGATTGGTCGTGCCCCAGGGCAACCGCTGTGATCCATAATTGTATTTTCACAATCATTTCTGACAAAAATGTTGATGTTAGTGTCTTTATGATCTAGCTATCATTGAAATGAAGTGCCGTTTGATATTTTATGATCTAGCTATCATTGAAATGAAGTGTCTTTTGATATTCTATCTTATTTATTATGTTTTCATTGTCTTCAGTTGAGTCTCCATCATCATCTGCCTCCGATGTTGATAACTTAAATAATCAAGCAATGATGGACAAGATGGATGTAGCCAAGGATGGAAGTTCATTGCAGGTTACTGGTAATCATGTCATTGCTGCCAGAAACCGTCCCAAATTTGTGCGGCTGCTCAACTTCGTATGTATACTCAGATTATCATTTTTGCTTGTTTCCTTATCATTGTGAAAATCCTATTTGAGGAAGAAAAAAAAAAACATGCTCTGGATGAAAGAATCTTCAAAAATAGATTTTGCCATTTGCTGGCTGGTATTGGATGATAAGGCTTAATTGACCTTAGGTGCCTAACCAAGGACCTTTAGACCAAATAGCATTAACCCCCTCATTACATGTGTGGGAGGGCAGGGGTTCAACCTCTTGGTCCTTGTGGGTGGGTTGGAGTTTATCCTAACCAATGGCTCCAGACTTATTGAAAAGAGATTTCTGAGGTGCCTGGAGGACTTTAATTAGGAAAAAGTTCAAAGGAAAGTTTTTGTCATGGCTTACGTTATGTCTGGCAAGTTCCTAGCATTCAAATGGATGTCTCCGTTTTCAGACATGTCCTGTTGGATGTACTTTATCACCTAATTGTTGACCCTTGGAAATATTCTATTTTACTTTAGCTTAGGGTATATGTAAACTCTTGTCATGGAGAACACAGTAGTCTTTTCTCATGGTTATGCGACCTTCCTCCTGATCTGTCAGAGGAAGAAAATCAGGCCATGAAATCAAGTGACCTGGGAATTTGCTGCTTTAGATTAACATTGCTAGATTTGTAAGGTCTATCCTTTAAATATGTATCTTCCTATTACTTGTAAAAAAAAAAAAAAGAAAGAAAGAAAGATAAAAGATTAAAAAAAATAAAAACATTGCTAGAGTTGCATCAGGTGTCACTGATTAAGTGCTCCAGATTAATTGGGCGTGTACCACTTCCTCTTTTCATGCTTGTTTACCTGTAGGTCTTTAAACCATAGTGCATTGGATCTTGCATAGTAGGAGATCTGTTTTGCATAAAAATCTTGGCATATCAGATTTCATTTGGTTATGTACTTTATGCATTAGTTTAATGATCTTTATATGCAACTGCGCGCAGGCCCAAGATTTAAATTTTGCCATGGAAGCGTCAAAGAAATCCCAGATTGCCTTTGCAGCTGCTGATGTAGTACTTTCCAGCACAGGAAACGGGGAAGCTATCTCTTCCATTAGAAGGGTTCTTGATTTCAGCTTCCATGATGTAGAAGAACTATTACAGCTAGTACGCCTTGCAATGGAGGCTCTTTGCAGCAGTTGAAGTTCTGGATGCCATAGAGTTCATGTGAATGGTGAGAACATGTTCTCTTTCCCCAACTTTTGGACATGTATCTGCTACCTTCCCTGAGGAATAGTTTCACGAAAACAGAGACAAACTCGAATGAAGTCAAATCTAGATTCTGGACCTGAGCAGGTATTGACAGATATTGCTCTTGCATTTGATTTTCTGAGGAGAAATACTATCAAGCTGCTGCATATTCCCAAGTTAAATTTATTGTTCTAGTCTCATGATTGCTCTTTTGTTGGCTTTCAGTTAGGTCCGGACATAAATAATGCCATAAAGCCTTGATTGTGGTCAAGACTTGTGCTAGAATTTTTGGAAGTAATATGCCTATGCAGCCTTTGCAGCTCTTGAAAATGAAGCTCAACAGAATTGGAAAATTGAGATGATGCGGGGTTTTGCTAGAGGTGGCCGATTGCCCCTTGTTTTTGAGGCT
This sequence comes from Betula pendula, assembly GCA_900184695.1. Lineage (NCBI taxonomy): Eukaryota > Viridiplantae > Streptophyta > Magnoliopsida > Fagales > Betulaceae > Betula > Betula pendula. The sequence continues at coordinate 96,626 of FXXK01001948.1, forward strand.
CCACAAGTTATTTACGTATGTTTGTCAGAATGTTCAATCTCAGCTTTATCAATAGCTCCTCCTAATATATTTGGACATGAATTTTGAACATAACAGGGATGATGTTAACTTTAGGTACGTAATCTTACCACTCTCACTCTCTCTCTCTCTCTCCCTCTCTCTCAAGATATTCTGACACATGTTACTCTTTGCAGGTTGTCAAACAATATCTCTAAACTCTGGTCCTTATTAAGTCCATAGTTGTCGATAAAGGAAACAAGTGAAAAGAAAAGTTGTGATAGAAAAAACAGAAAATTATGACACGGGAAATTTGTACAGTAGTAGGAGGGAAGGAATTAAAGGCATGTATCTGTACAAAATACTTCACTGTACCATTGATTATGGTGATCGAAGATTACAACAGGAGGTTTGAGTTTTGCCATGAATTCTGGTCTCTTTGTTTTTTCCTTTTCTATTAAATGCATGCGTGTGCGTATACGTGCTTGTGTGCGTACGTGCGAATTCTATTCATAACGTGCGAATTCTATTCATAACGGGTAGGATAAGAAAGGATGGAGATTTTCATTCTTGTTTGGGAATTGGTAGTGTAGAAAAGAATGAGGGAACGTGTATCTTATACCTCCTGGAGAGTAAACCGAGTTTTGAAAAATAACTTCTCTAAAGAGTAAGCAATGGCACAAAAAGTAAAAAAATTATTTAATCTAAAGATTTATTGAATTTGTTTTTCAGTATTTCGTAATGGGTTTGGAGGATGACTGAGGTGAGAAGCATAGGCAATTAAATAGATGCGTACCACTAAATTAAAATGGTGAACGGTATACAAAAGGGGCACCATTGTTTTCAGTAATGATTGTGGAATAGACATGACTTAGAAAAAGGTGTTTTTAGTATCTAATCATGAGACTGGAATCTCTTGTCAAGGGCTTTAATCAGGGTCCCTTCCTGTCCTTTAACCACCCGACCAAATTGCTTGAAAACCCTTCCAACACAAAGTGGGGTTTCACTTTCACTCCAATATTTATGTATCACATTATGGCTTGACTTCAAGCATCAAAGGAGGCCATGTCTTAGTAATAGCATAGTAGGAATTTGGATTTTCAATAATATGTTTTTCGGATTGTTAGTAATTTATTGTTTGAAATTTTATTAATTTGGATAGTAAATGTGATAAAGATTTTATAGGGCGCACCAGTCCAAACAAGATAGGGGTTGTCCACTCACCTGCTCGAACAAGTGAGTCTCATATTAAGTCTCATATTTACTGTTTAAATTACTAATAATTTAGACATCAAAATTGTTGAGAATCTTGTATCCGTATAATAGAGCATTTTAAGCGGCTTTTTACTTTACCACCTATGGCCTTGGGAAGGAAAATAAATTAAAGGAGACTAGAAAATTATGGAAACTATTTAGTAAGTAGAAAATCATGTTTAATCACTTATAAAGTCACATTTGCAGTATAATTAAAACTTACTTAAACTAATTATAAAGTCTAACCAATGTGAGATTTAACATTGATGAAATATTTTAAAATTCATCCACCAAATAGCAGTATAATTAAAACTTACTTAAACTAATTATAAAGTCTAACCAAGACTTAACATTGATGAAATATTTTTACAATTCATCCACCAAGTACAAATACGAGACTTTAACATATTTCACAATTTAGGGGTATCACATGTCCAATCAACAAATAAATGTGCAAAATTATCTTAATGATTTTTGATAATTCTAGATTTGAATGGTGTATTTTCTATTGTAAAGTTGATCAAACATAATTAACACAAAAATGTCTATCTTAATACTTAAAACCATAATTAAGTTGAGTTTAAACTAATTTTTCTCTTCTTGTTCATACCGAATATTAAAATTAACCCTCTCTTTTTTGCAAACTAGAGAATAGTTCAAGATACAACAATAATTTTAATTTATAATTTTTTTTCTTATCTTCTTCTTTTTTTTTTCCTTTTTTTTGAAGTGTTCTTATCTTCTTCTTTAAGTATTCAAATAAGAACAAAAAAAAAAGAAGGTAAAGCTATAGTAGGGGTCTAGGTAAAAAAGAAAATGAAGCAAATAAAAAGAAGAACCCTTTTGCTTGTGGTTTAAAAAACCCAAGATCCCCTCCCTCTCTCTCTCTCTCTCTCCCGTAGTGGCGGAGTAGCCCAGGAATCACGGTCAGCCCAAGGTCCACCCATCAATGGCCATGATCCCAGGGTCCCACAGCACATCAATTCATCGCCGTCCAATCCAACTAACCTCAACTCATCAGATCTCAGTAAACAGCCCACTCTTCTGCTGCTTCTTTTGGTTGGGTAATTGCTTGGGAGCCCACAGTCCCTTTCACTTCCTAGATCACACATAAATATGCAAGAGAAAAGTGAAATTCCAAACAATTGCATGAAAATGATGGTCTTTGCATCTTCTTTTCGATCACATATAAATATGGACTATATGATTTTATTTTTTTTAAGGCTTAATTTCAAATGCACATAAAAAGTGGGGAAATTATGAGAGAAGCTATCTCATTTTGTTGTTATATAATTGTTGGCTGCCAAAAGAAGAAAGATAAGTCTAAGTTTGGTTCTATTTAAAAAACAGTTTCCAAAAACAAGTTTTTTTTTTTTTTAAAAAAAAAAAAAATTTGGATTACCAACACTTTGTTACCATTTTATTAATGAAAGTAGAAGGGCAGGACAAACTAACTAAAGACACATTTGGTATATAAAATGATCATTTATTTAAAAATATTATTGAGAATACAAGGAATTTGAATGTAATGAGCATTCATATTTTCCCTATAGTTGAATCAAAGTTACTAACACCCAAGATTTATTAAAAAAGTACCAAAAACAATATCAAAGTAATTTTTTTTTTTTTTTAAAAAAATGGCATCTGAAAACCCTAAAAGGTAACTAGACAATGGAAAAACCATATGGGTGATTGCAACCACCCCCGACGATGCTTGAGGGGTGGCCAAGCCACGCTCGATGACCAATGGTGGTGGTCTTGGCCACTTCCATGGTTATGCCATGGTGGTTGGCCACCCCTTGGGGTGGTTGGCCACTCATATCAAGTTTTGTGTTGTTATTTTATTTTATTTTTCTCTATTTTTATTTTTTCTAAAAAAAAGGTTTGCAAAATAATAATAATAGGTTCTTTGGAAAAAAAAACTCCTTATTTTTCTTAAGGAATAGTATTCCTTTCATTTTTTAGAAAAATATGTATTATTCGTTGTAGGGGAACAATTGAGAATACGAATGATGTGTAACTAAACAAAATAATAGCTATTCTATACAAATAATCATTCAATTCAATGGGTTTATTTGGTGTAATAAACATGCCCTAAGGGTTTCCATATATTTGAAGCACATATTTCATTTAAATGTCAATACTTACTTCGGTTGCTATTTTTTTTTTTGTCTTTTGTTTTACAAACAACTCAAACACAAAATAATATTCAAAATACAAAAATAATTTTTTACTTTTTTATTTCATTAAAACACTTTTTTTAAACAAAATTAAAATAAAAAACACCCCTTAAAGTACATTAAGAAACAGTGCACTGTGAATTCTACCTATCCCACTTTTACTGCCCTCGCCATGATACCATATTATTTTCTTACTCTTTTTTTTTTTTTGCTTTCATTCAATAACGGGAAAATAGTTACATGGGATCAAACAACTATACAGGGGTGGGCACCCCAACAATATATCCCAAATGGTAAAGGCAATACAGAGACAAAACACAAACAATAAGTAATTATTCCATCAATGATTCCAAATAGATTAATAACGAGCCGACCCTTTATAAGGGCCACACAAGACGGTAACATATAACAAAAGGGCACCGTGGGGAGCCATAAGAAGTGGTGGCAACAACCATTGTAAAAGTGGTTGTTAAGGGGAAGGTACTACTAAGAATTGGACGAGGTCCGTCGCCGAGGAATGAACGTTGGCTGCAAAGTCTCATATACTGGATAAAATCAAATAAGAGTTAGGAGACAAAAACCCTCAAAAAACAACGAAAGCAGCAAAAAACAAAAGATATACACCATAAATTCAACAGAAAAACAACAAAAACATCATTAGACAATTGCAAAGGCAGAAAAAGGCGGTGGAGCAGTGAATTGGAAACACCACTGCAATTGAGTGGAGTCCATGTATGGGCGCACGGTGGCTGGATGGTGACATGTAAGAGAGTTGCAGGAAGTGGGGAGGCCCAGGTGCATGGTCGTGGAGCGCGTCTCAAGGCGAGGTTGATGGAGATTTATAGATTTGGCCTTGAAAAAATTAAATTTGTAAACCTCTACAGATTTGTTAAACGGCTGGCGAGGGTAAGTGGGATAGTGACAAAGGACAGCACGATGGAGGGGGCGTTGGTCTAGAGGAGGCTAAGCTACAACGGTGTTTTTTTGGAGGAAACATAAACAACAACAAAAGGAAAAAACGAAGGGAAAAAACAAAAAGAAGAACAAAAAAGGAACAAAGGGAGAAAGGGAGGAGGGAGGGAAAGAGATCAATCCATTATTCCCTGCAAAATTCCTGGAGGTGGAGGAAAAGCCTTACTAAGAGGAGGAAAAAGCCTTACTCTTTTTAGAGAGGAGGAAGTCCTCTCTATAGAGAGAGCACATGAAATACTATTTTCTTACTTGGCGGTATATGATTATACCTTTTGTTCTTGTCATTTTAATATTAGGAAAATTAATGGTTGTTTGGTAAAAATTTTTGTTGTATTTTATTTTACAAAAGTAGTAAGAAGTAATTGATGTGATACAAAGTAAAATTTTGTTTTGAATTTTTTGTGAGAAAAAGTGAAAAAAATTGTTTGGCAATAATTTTGAAAAAAGGTTGACTTTTTATATAGTAGTGAAAATAACCCAAAACTTATCTTTCTTTTTTCTTCACTATTTAAATTTATTGAATCAACTCATCTTTTTTACTTTTATATTGTAAAGTAACATAAATTTTTTTTACATTCCTACATTTATTTTCATCTTATTTTTTTATTTCTATTTATAGCTTTAAAAAAATTACTGAATGCACAATTGAGTGTAAAACTCGTACAACTGAAAAAGCTTGATGTAAAAAGAGCTATTGGTAACGATTTCTCACACCAGCGTTACGAGAAAATATGCCACGGCGAGGGAGATCGCATATTCGCCTTAGCTTTGGTCTGCCCGCTACAATAACTTGACATAAAAGGTAAACGGTTTTATGGAATCTGGGGGAGCCCAAAACGACGACACTGACCTTTCTCACTTCACCCTCCATAATTTTACTGCAATTATCATCATTTGCTTACTTTCTTTTATTTTGCTCTCTCTCTCTCTGTCTCTCTGTCTCTCTTACATTTTTTCTTTCAGATTCTTCGCTCAGAGCCCACAAAGCATTAGAAGATCCAACAATGCCACACATCCTATCAGGGTCTTTTGCAAAATTAGGGATTTTCTCTCTCTAGGTCACACTGTTTTGGCACCCGAAATTTCCTTTTACTTGCACAGAAAATCACTCTTTTGCATTATAATTCTCCGCCAAGTTTCAAAAATTGGGGGTTCCTGAATTCGATTCGGTTGGGAATTTTTAATTTTCGGGTCAAGATCAGAGCTCGAATTATCAGAAATTTTGATTTATTTTTTTTTTTGTTGATTTTCGAGTGGGGATTTTGGGGGGTTTTTGATTTGTGGAGTTTTGGGATGTGAATAATTGATCAGTGGGTGCTGGGATTGACAGGTGTTGGATTTTTGGGTTTCTGCGTATTGAGGATTGTTGAGGTGGTGGTGGAATTTTCGGTGTTTTTGGGTTGAAGATTGTGATTGGGGATTGATGGTATGGTTGCTGAAAAGTTAGGGTTTTACATGGTTTGGCTTTGATTTGGTAGGCTTTGCATGTATAAGCCTTAAGGGGTCCTCTGCTCAGTTGTGGAGGATCCCTGTTGAAAAAGACAATTGAAATTTTTTAGTTTGATTTTTGGAGGGTTCGTGAATTTTGTGATAAATTACTATGGTCGTTGAATAATCAAGTCGGGAGGTGTGGAACTTCGCATTCTTTATATCGGTTTCGTGTGGCTCTATATAGATTTGGGTAGAAATGTTCGGTTCTGTTCCGGATAGGGGGCATGAAAGCAGTGGAGTTTCGGTACCGGTTTTGATTCCCTGGTCATTTGTGTGGCGTCATGGGGGAAGAAGCGTGTCCCTTTGTGGTTCTTTCACAAGGTGGGAGGCTATAATGATCATACTTTTATCTTTGTATTACTACCCAGATCTGAATTTCTCATGTTACTGGCATTGAATAGTTTTTCATTTAATGTGACCAGTATAGGTTTCTTTTCTGTTTGTAGGCTTTTCTAGTATATAAATTGGATGTGTGAAAGGGGTTTTTATTGGGTTTTTCATCTGAACAGGTGGTCAGGAAGTATACCTATGTCTCCGGTAGAGGGATGCGATGATGTATTTCAAGTTGTTTGCAACTTGACACCAGGACACCACCAGGTTAATTCGCTCTTTTGATTGATATGGTCATACTAGGCACAAGTAGACAGCCTCGGGTCTTAACTGCTCTCATGTCTATAATTTTTGTGATTTTTGTAACAAATATCAAAATGTAATTGCTTTAATGTGATAAAAATAAAAATTTAATAGTGTGTGCAATCCCAAGCAAGTATAGTTAGCAGTCAATATAGCTATTAAAGCCATTGGGGATTACTAAATTTGCACTAAAGTTAACGTATGCTGTAAAACGTTATGGTTTCGTGGTAAAGTGAGCAAAAATCAATTTATGGAATTAGACCTACAACCCACTGGATACCTGATTTGAAGTGGAAATGATTGAAGAAGTTTGAAGCATGTCGTATCGGACATTGATGATTCTTTGTAATGGATGAGCACCTATAATGCAGAACATGTTGAAATTGAGCAAAAGCCAAATCATTTTTTTTTTTTGATAAATAAAAGAAAAAAAAAAGAAAAAAAGTTTGAAGGCATGGAATAGACCTACAGCCTAGTTAATATCTGATTTGAAGTGCAAATGATTTAAGAAGTTTGAAGGCATGTCTTTTTGGACATTGATAGTTCTCTGTAATCTTTTTTGTTTTTGTCTTTTTTGTTTTGTTTTTATGAGAAATATGTTATAAGGGGAAGGGGAGATTCGAACTAGTAACCTCTGTTTTATGAGATGTGGTTCCCAGCTGATTGAGTAGCCCTTGAGGTTAATAGTTCTCTTAAGCTATAAGTTAGAGTTCCATCTTGGCTAGTGAAGCCCGTATATGCTCTTGATGACTGTGTGCCAGCAACTTAGTTGCCATTCCTTTGGTGGCTATGTAGTCACCCTGAGTATATCATAAGCCACAATTCACTTGGTGGCTATGCAGTCACCCTGCAATCAATCAAACGATTTTATTTTTTCCCCTCAATCAATCACTATTAGGTAACTGGGTCCAAGCTTTGGTGGATCCCCTCCCCGCAAGGGAAAGTTCAATGTTAGATCCTTTTACAGGGTCCTTGCGTGTAATGATGTTCGTCCTTTTCCTTGGAAGTGCATTTGGAAGACCAAGGCTCCTTTGAAAGTGGCTTTCTTTGCTTGATCGGCGGCTCTTGAAAATATTCTTACTTTGGACAATCTTAGAAAGAGACATGTCATCGTGATTAACATGTGTTGTATGTGTAAAAGGCATGGGGAGTCTGTGGCTCATTTTCATCTTCATTGTGAGACTGCCTGTGTTTTATAGAACACCATCTTCAGCTGGTTTAGATTATCTTGGGTTATGCCTCTTCGAGTGATTGATTTGTTAACCTGCTAATGGACTGGTAGTCTTTCTTGGAGTGCTGTTGTGTGGAAGATGGTGCCTTCTTTTCTCATTTGGTGCTTGTGGAGGGAATAAAATGATCGTAATTTCGAAGACCAAGAAAGATCGATTGNAGGAACTCAAGTCTTTCTTTTTTTACTCTTTTTTCTGGATAGTTGCTTATTTAGCTCATTTAGTGTTAAACTTTAATCATTTTCTTATACATTTCTCTTTCCCTTTTTAGGTGGGCCTTTGTATATTTCCTGTGTGTCAGAACTGCGTTTTTGAGCTTTTAATATAATTTCTCTTACTTACATATATAAAAAAAAGGGTCCTTTTTCTTTGAAAGATCTAAGGCGATATAATTCTTGGTGGTCCACTTTACTTACCAGCGGTGGGTTTAAAGATAACTTTGGGCCGAGGGCCCATAAACCCAACCTTGTTCTTCTTTTTAAAAGCTTTGGTAATGGGCTTAGGTGCTGAACCCATGAGCCCACAAGACGGTGGGCATAAGCTCAAATCCATCCAAATCAAGCAACGCTCCACGTCCCCCTTAATACGTAGTAATGTATCTCTGAAGGAGATCTTCTGACCATCTTCAAGAAGGCAGGTAGGCGGAAAATCAGGATGTCCCATCACCTTCTTCGCATGAAACACGGCAGCAGACTTCGGCGTGTTAGGCTCCTTCACGTCAGACGTCACCGGTCTCCAACTCCGGCCACTTCCTCTGCTTCGTGGTGGGTCTAGTCAGTAACACAAAAGGTTTTGTCACATTGGACGACAACATCATCATCTCTGCAAACGATCGCCGGCGAGGAGGTTCTGGTGGCTGCACCATGAGCGGCATCTCAGACGTCAAGGAAGCATGATCCTTCTTCGCCGGTGGCTTCTCGCCACCTTTAGGGGCCTTCATATACTGCTTGAGGGCCCTAGGCCCTCTTCGCTTAAACCCATCACGCATAAATGGGTTACGGTTCAACCCGTTTCTAATAGACCCGGTGCTCTCAATTTGGAGACCTCAGCAACGAACTCGGTTCTGGTGACAGGTATGGATCTTCACGACGAGTTTTTGGCGTCGGCCTCTTCTGGTGGTTCAAGCGCCGTCTCGTCTCCCTTGCCGGTTCCCATCGGCGCTTCTGTTGTTCCGACGGTGCTGGCCATGGTTCTAGAGAGGCCGGTTTTGGACGTGGGTCGTAACTTGACGGTGAGTTCAGATTTTCTTGGTGGGCCGGAGTTGGGGGTGGGTTTAGACTTCTCTGTCCTGGGTGCTTGACGCGGTTCCGGTGAGGCCAGATTTGGTAATGGGATGTAGCCTGACGGTGAGTCCAGCTATGTTGGCTAGGTCGGAGGGGGGGTTGGGTTCAAATGAGTCAGAATTGAACGATTTCTCCCTAGGATCCCAGCCTTCGGCCGAGTTGATTGGGTCGGAGTTGGCCTTGGCCTCTGATTTGTCGGTGTCGGTTGTTACTAAAGATGTGGCTATGGGCTGCTCTATTTTTTCGGTCTCTAATCCTTTGCTCAAGCAGTCTGCTGTTCATAATAGCTCGGGTGGTATGGATTTAGATTTATTTTCTGAGGATTAGTCTCCTTTGCTTTGCTGCCCAGCTATTAAGACTAGGGGGAAGGCTGGTGCATAGTCTTCTGAGTGGGTTCTGCAGCTTGTCAAGGTGTTTAGTCACCTTGTGGGTCTCTCCTGTGATGGCTATGAAGGGAAGCTGTCAGCGCTGTTTGAAGACATCATTGCTAGCAACTCTGGGAAGGATTCGGGGTTTAGCTCGCGTTCGGGTAAGAAAGGTATGAGGGAACTCAACAATTTGTTTAGTTCGATTAACTATGATGCACATAGTGGTGGCACTTCCCGTGGTAGGAATAAGGTGAGGGATCAAAGAGTTTGTTGATGAAGCCTTCCTTAATTTCATGGAACGTTCAAGGGCTTAATGAGGTTGGCAAGTGGTTGAAAATCAGAAATCTTTTTAGACAGTGGAAGGTAGATATTATTTGCTTGCAGGAAAAGAAACTGGAGCTAATTTCTAGCAGTGTTGTAAGAAGTTTGTGGGGTTGTCTCTTTGCTGATTGGTGCTATCTTGTGTCTAGAGGGGCTGCTGGAGGTATCTTTCTTATGTGGGATAGGAGGGTTGTGGAGAAGGTAGAGACGTATGTGGGGGAGTTTGTTGTTGCCTGCTTGTTCAAGAATGTGGACGATGACTTCTCATGGGCTTTCGCAGGAGTATATGGTCCTCTTAATATTACTTCTAGAAGACTTCTTTAGGGTGAGCTAGCTGGTCTTCTAAGTTGGTGGGATTTGCCTTGGTGCATTGGGGGTGACTTCAATGTCACTCATTTTCCGATTGAAAGATCGGGGGAAGCTCGTTTCTGCCTAGCCATGATGGAGTTCTCGGATTTTGTTTCTGAGCTTGGTCTCATGGATCTTCCCCTTGTGGGGGGGACGCTTACGTGGTCCAATTCTGTCTCTTGGTCCCGTATTGATAGATTTCTTGTTTCTCCGGATTGAGAAGCCAAGTATCCTGGCCTTTTTTAGAAGAGGTTGCCTAGATTGTGTTCTGATCACTTCCCCATTCAGCTTGATTGTGGTGGTATTAAAGGGGTGCTAGACCTTTCAAGTTCGAGAATATGTGGTTAAAGGCTGATGGGTTTGTGCATAATGTGAGGCAATGGTGGTCGTCTTATTCCTTCCATGGAGCGCCTAGCTACGTTCTGGCTCAGNTGTTTCTCCGGATTGAGAAGCCAAGTATCCTGGCCTTTTTTAGAAGAGGTTGCCTAGATTGTGTTCTGATCACTTCCCCATTCAGCTTGATTGTGGTGGTATTAAAGGGGTGCTAGACCTTTCAAGTTCGAGAATATGTGGTTAAAGGCTGATGGGTTTGTGCATAATGTGAGGCAATGGTGGTCGTCTTATTCCTTCCATGGAGCGCCTAGCTACGTTCTGGCTCAGAAACTTAAAAGCCTTGAAGACCGACTTAAAGAGGTGGAATGAACAGGTTTTTGGTAATGTGGAGTTTCATAAGAAAACCTTCTTGGAAGAGTTGAATGCTCTTGATTGCTGGGAGGAAGATCGTGGGTTAGCTCCTGTAGAGAAGCTACGTAAGAGTGCCGTTATTAGTGAGCTGGAACAGGCTACTCTTCAGGAGGAGATTAGTTGGAAACAAAAGTCAAGGGTTCTTTGGCTTAAGGAGGGGGATAGATGCACTAAATTCTTTCACCGAGTGGCCAATTCGAACCAGAGATATAATTCCTTAGAGTCTCTCTCGGTTAATGGCACGGTTTCTTCGGATCAGCCAACCATCAGGGATTCCGTTGCTCATTTTTATGAGTCCTTATTTACAAAATCTCATAGTTAGCGGCCTAGGTTGGATGAGTTGGGCTTTGACTCTTTAGACGTGGCAGAGGCTTCTTCTCTAGAGACTCCTTTTGAGGAAAGAGAGGTTTTGAAGGTGGTGAAGGGTATGAACAGAGATAAGGCCCTAGGTCCTGATGGTTTTTCCATGGCTTTCTTCCAAGATTGCTGGGATGTGATTAAAACTGACATCATGAGGGTTTTCCACGATTTCCATGCTCATGGTAAGTTTGTTAAAAGCCTCAATGCCACGTTCATTGCCTTAATCCCACAAAAGCTTGGGGCGGTCGATCTTCAGGATTTTCGTCCTGTCAGTCTTGTGAGTGGAGTTTACAAGATCATTGCCAAAGTTCTTGCTAATAGACTTAGAAGGGTTGTGGATAAGATTATCTCGAATCCTCAAAATGCCTTTGTAAAAAGTAGACAAATCCTTGACTCTGTCCTTCTTGCTAATGAATGTGTGGATAGCCGCATCAATTCTGGAATTCCAGGGGTGATTTGTAAGCTGGATATTGAGAAGGCCTATGATCATGTAAACTGAGAGTTTCTTTTATACATGCTGAGAAGGTGTGGTTTTGGAGAGAAATGTTGTTCTTGGATTTCTCACTGCATCTCTTCGGCTTGCTTCTCTGTTTTGGTGAATGGCACTTCGACTGGTTTTTTCAGTAGCTCTCGAGGTCTGAGGCAGGGCGACCCTTTGTCTCATCTTCTGTTTGTTATTGTTATGGAGGCGCTTAGTAAAATGCTTATCGTCACTGTTAACAGGGGTCTTCTTTTAGGCTTCTCAGTCAGTGAGGCGGTGAATATTTCTCATTTGTTGTTTGTAGATGATACTTTGGTCTTCTCTGGGGCTAACCCTGATCACCTCCGCTATCTCCGTGTGTTATTCCTTTGCTTTGAGGCTGTTTCTGGCTTAAAGGTTAATATGGCTAAGTCAGAGTTAGTCCTTGTGGGTAATGTTGTTGATGTGGAGGGTCTGGCTGACATTGTGGGTTGCGGGGTCTCCTCCTTTCCCATGAAATACCTTGATCTTCCTCTTGGGGCCTGTTTTAAGGCTAAGCCAATTTGGAATGCAGTCGTCGAGAAGATTGAGCGTCGGTTGGCTAGTTGGAAACGGATGTACTTGTCTAAGGGGGAAGAATTACCCTTATAAAGAGCACTCTCTCCAATCTACCTACGTACCTTCTGTCTCTGTTCCTCATCCCTGTTAGTGTGGCCAACCGTATTGAGAAGCTTTATCGTGATTTCTTATGGGGAGGGATTGGTGATGAATTCAAATTTCACCTGGTTAACTGGTCTAAGGTGTGCTCTCCTATTTCCGAGGGAGGGTTGAGGATTCGGAACTTGAGGACATTCAATAGGGCCCTTCTAGGGAAGTGGTTGTGGCGTTATGTGCATGAGAGAGAGGCTTGGTGGAGAATTGTCGTTGATGTTAAATTTGGTAGTGTGGAGGGTGGGTGGTGTTCTTATGCTCCCAATGGGCCGCATAGAGTGGAGTTATGGAAGCATACTAGGAGGGGATGGAACTTGTTCTTTAGTCACACCAGATTTGTGTTGGGTGATGGGTCCAAGATCAAATTTTGGGATGATGTGTGGTGCGGAGAGTTGCCCCTTAAAGTGTCTTTCCCGGTCTTATATGATATAGCTCGTGAGAAGAATGCTTTTGTGGCTGATCACCTGGACTCTTCTATTGGCTCCCTTCAATGGGATGCAAACGTTATTCGTGCGGCTCATGATTGGGAGTTGATCACCGTGGCTTTCTTCTTCACTCTTTTATATTCCCTTCGTGGGAGAAGCGAGGGGGAAGACAAGCTTTGGTGGATCCCATCTCGTAAAGGAAAGTTCGATGTTAGATCCTTTTATAGGATCCTCGCGTGTAACGATGTTCGTTCTTTTTCTTGGAAGAGCATTTGGAAGACCAAGGCTCCTTTGAAAGTGGTTTTCTTTGCTTGGTTGACAGCTCTTGGAAAGATTCTTACCATGGACAATCTTAGAAAGAGACATATCATCGTGATTGTCAAATGTTGTATATGTAAACGGCATGGGGAGTCTGTGGATTATCTTCTTCTCCATTGTGAGGTTGCTAGCGCTTTATGGTATACCATTTTTAGCCGCTTCGGGTTATTTTGGGTTATACCTCTTCGAGTGATTGATTTGTTCGCCTGTTGGTGGACTGGTGGTTGCTTCCATAGTGCTGTTGTGTGGAAGATGGTGCCTTCTTGCCTCATGTGGTGCCTTTGAAGGAAACGAAATGATTGAAATTTCGAGGATCAAGAAAGACCGATTGAGGAGTTCAAGTCTTTCTTTTTTCACTCTCTTTTCTCTTGGACAGCTGCTTATCTAGCTCCCTTAGTGATAAGCTTTAATGATTTTCTTGTACATTTTTCTTTCTCTTCCCCTTAGGCGGTCTTTTGTATACTTCCTGTGTGCCAAGGCTGCGCTTTTAATATAATCTTTCTTATTTATCAAAAACAATATATATATAAAAAAAAAATCTTTGTGGAATATTTAAATGGTATCACTTGGTGGATAAAAATGTTTATTATGTCTGGATGTAACATATCTACCATTAAGGCTAAACGCTATAACTCAATGAGGGT
>FXXK01001949.1:0-73390 GCA_900184695.1 Betula pendula
GTCCGTGCAACCATGGATATCTTTAAATATTAGATTTCACAACTGAACGCTTATTTCAAGATTTTTACCCTACAACAGATACCCATAAGATTTATAAAAACAGGGTGTTAAAGACGTAGAAAAAAAAATGATTAAGAATAAACTACTGACAAAGCAATCAGAAACAATAACTTAATGATATTATTTGGATTTGACTCCTTGACAGGATTTAGTGTTTTTCAGCATATCAAATTTGTCTTTATAGTTTATAGCACTTATTAAATTTCATCCATGATGACTTTTTTAACTGTCTCCATCCAATTAGCCTTAACTTTTATTGTGGACTTCTGTATTTTAGCATAATGGTGGATCTTTAACGGACTTATATCATAATATAAGCTATCCTTATGTTTTAATGGGGGTATAAGAACATGTCTATTTCTCTCTAATACTTTTATCATATATTTTATAACTTACTAGAAGTAAGTTTTGGGGAGTTTGAATATGGAGTTACGAGGGGACATTATTGGAATGGACTCTGCGGCTGGTGAGGTGAGAGATTGTAAATTTTATTCTTCCTTATATTTGAAGTTTTTATTTACAGGGTTAGTGTATGTTTAACTATCGGCGCATAGGAATTATTCTTTCATATAGAAAAATCTCCCATCTTGCTTTATTGCAGGAATTCTAATAAAGCAGCAACTTATTGCTACCTAGTTTCTCCTCTAAACTTTCTCAGCAACCAATGAACCGATTAAACAGTTTAGAAACCCACTTATAAGACATAGATCGTTAATTAGGGTCTTAGGAATCACCCCCAAGCCAAATTTATTTACAACAGTTATTAATCCATAAAATTCTAATTCAATGGATCAGAGTCTATTATATTAGATCTTTTTAATTACCTAAACCAATCAAGCTCTCCAATTAAACCGCATAAAATCAACGGGCTCACAATACAATTTACCAAACCATTTATTAGAATTCGTTGGGGTTAACCTTTTGTCTGAGTAAATTCACAAATATTTTTCCTCCGCCCTATATATACACCATGGGCTATCTCTTACAAATGATTTTTCTGAATGCTCAAGTGAATTTATACATAAATTTCCTTTATATATTATATTTAGCATTTCATATTGTAGTATCTCTTATTTTGGTACAATCTTTACCTATGTTAGGTCGATTCTGTCGACAACGTTTTTTACAAGGTGTATGGACTTCCCCTAAATACACATAAGTGCAGAACGTCAAATCCAACCAAAAATCGAGGTTGGGAGAAAGTGGGTAGTGGGATATTTGTGGTGGGTGGCAATTTGTCGTAGAGAGCGAAAGTAAGCTTATAGACAGAGAGTAGTTAGAAAGCTGCAAAATATACAACAGATGATAAAGGCTAGAATTTTGTCCTCATGCGTGGCGATGTGCATAAACGCGATAGAGAGAATTTCTCAGCTTTTACAAGAGAGAACTGATGCGAATAGAGATTTTGTCATACTCGCGATTACTTGATTTTAAGAAATCCGTCCGATCAATAATAATATACCTTAAATTGTTAATATAAGAAAACTATTATTGATTCCAAAATTTTCATCAAATTTTCAATGCTAACATATTTGATCGTTACAACTTACACCACAATATACTACTATGACTCTGGCATTACGCATAGTAACTTAACATCTCTATATATTTACATACTAACATATTAACATATACATAATACATATT
Organism: Betula pendula; assembly: GCA_900184695.1. Classification (NCBI taxonomy): domain Eukaryota; kingdom Viridiplantae; phylum Streptophyta; class Magnoliopsida; order Fagales; family Betulaceae; genus Betula; species Betula pendula. Next base: position 1,708 of record FXXK01001949.1, read on the forward strand.
ACATAATAATTAATGATTAACTTCAGACTACTTATAACTAACTATAAAATACGCCTAATGTTATTTAGCAGGTAAAACCGTAAAATTATTAAACGATACAAACTATTTTTAATAACGTAGTCTTTGAAGTTAGTCATCATGATTCATTCTAATGAAGTAATGATACTACTGTTACCTAACATTAATATATTAGTTAATAGTTATTGATAACATATATTAAAGTTTGTAAAATTGACAATAGTCACTTAGTGTATTATTTACTAACATCGTATCATTCGCATAATCGCATGTAATCATTAATTATATATGTTAGTTTTATAAAAGTTATGGAATAGTAGTTGTATATGGTTTTAACTAGTTATTATACTAATTATTTACCACTTGGGTAGCATGGTAATAATCAATTGCCTTCACTGCACACATCATCACTTTATAGTATATACTTGTTCTAACCTATTTGAGTATCTAAACACGACTATAACTCTAGTTTCTCCTTTATTAGCTATCAGGAACTTTTTATACCTTATGGTGGACAGTTGACATTATTGTTATATTATATGGTCTATAATTTATATTAAGCTTAATTAATTTATATATATTATCATATTATTGGAATTAAAAAAAACTCTTATCATTACTTATGAGATTCATCTCATGATCAATTATACTCTTAACTCATATGAATCATATAATTTAAGGTTGATTTATTCATTTGTACTATACAAGCGATACCATGATAAGTTATATACCAATTAATTATTGGTAGCTTTAATATACAATTCGCCGCCTTGAATACAAAAAAAGAAAAAACAAGAAAAAAAGAAGAATTACTCTAATACTATACGCTTCAGTATTAGTATACCCGCTAGCCCCCGCTACGCCTACGCTCATACTACCTACTCATATACGTAGTACTCCTACATATATATATCACTACACGTAGGCAACGTACCTTACTACTATACTACTATAGCCCGTCCACGCCACTACTATACGCATCACTTTAAGGCATATCTACATGATACCTCCATTAATATAGTAATATAATAAATATATAGCGAATCGGAGCCCGCGAACGGACGAGTCGACCCGCTATAGAACGTGTCAGCGAACAATTCAACCGTCGAGCCGAGTTTATACGAGTTTCGTATCCGTAATAACGAGCTTATTTTTGTGTTCACGAACAGCTCATATAATAACCGATTCGAGCACGAGTCGAGCTTAGTCGAGCCGATCCCGAATATGTTCACGAGTAGCTCTGTTCGTTTACACCCCTATACAAAAGTTTTTAAAATTGCTACAAACATGTAAAAAAATCAAAAAAAAAAAAAAAAAAAAGAATTTGGCATCTCTTTTAAATTTTATTCAACGACCGTCTTCTAAGAAATAAAATTCACTCATTATTATATTTGTAGTAAAATATTTAGCAATTTCTTTCTCAATATAAGCTACCAATAAGATAGGTCTAACCTTATCCTCAGTACCATTTCATTCTCTTTACAGAATTATCACTGTCTATAACTTTAACCCAAAAGATTAACTGTAAGAATTGTTTGTAAATTCGTTGCAAAATATTTTGAAGTCAACCTAACAACCGTCCATTTGCTGCCGAAAGGTAGATAAAAAGTAATTCTACCCAAATATCTTCTTATGTCCAATCAGAGGGAACAATGATACATCTGGATTCATATTGACATGAAATCCGCCATATTTACAGCGATGATAGTTTCTGGATATATCAGGAGTAATTTACATTGCCGGGCCCACGTATAAAAAGCTTTTTTCAGGTCGTGCAAAAGTTGTTGGGATTGCCATGGACTCCCCTACATTACATATGGGTTTGCACATTAATTTATTTAATTAAATGGATTAAATATTTTTATTTTAATTTTATAATATTAAATAAATTAAACTTTTTAATCTTAACTCTATAATATTATATTAAATTTGTGTCGAGTTTGCAGATCATGACAAAAATTAATTGCTATTGTGTCACGTGTCGAATTTGAATCGTGTCAAATTATGTGTATAAAATTGCATAGGTTAACCTTAACCTGACTCATTTAATTAAACTGGTTAAACTCTTCAATACTAACCCTTTAATTTCATTTTTAGTTCGTATCGAATTCGTAGGCCGTATCAAAAATTGTAAACCTTAATTTTGCCTAATCCTAACTTCTCCATAATTTCAAAGGTACTTGACATATTTCATTTTAATTTTAGTTTGATGGTACTTTAAAAAATTCCTCTGTATCAATGAGAGAGAAAATAAAAATAAAAAGACTGAATTGAAGGGTAAGCCATGCAAAGCACAACAAATATTACAAGAAAGATCATTGAATATTTTATAAGATTTAAATATACTTTAGGCCCCTTAATTGACGGCCATTTTTTATTAAGGCCCACGAACAGACAGTTGTGACATTTTTGTCCATCAAACTATCATTTTGTTGTAATTTAGCCCCTACATTAGTGTTGACCATCAATTTGATCAGAAAAGTGGTCATATGGCACACATGTAACAACATTTCTGTCATTCTTCCAATAATGCCCCTCATTTATTTAAAACCAAAATAATTAATTAAAAAAAATTAAAAAAAAAACAAATTAAAATAATAATAGATATATTTTAAAAAAAAAATTGAAATAAAAGATAAAATAAAAAAATAATTGAATGGTTTTTTTTGGGGGGGGGTGGCCGCAAGCCACCACCATGGGTGGTTGAGCCCCCCATTTCTACTTCTTTATTTTATTTTAAAAAAATAATTATTAGTTTTAGTTGTTTTTTTTTTAAAAAAAAAATTTCAATTTATTTTTTAATATTTCATTTTCAATAAAAGGGAAAAAATATGTATATGTCTTTTAATGTGACGTCGCATCAACCGACGTTGCAAAATTGGCTGAAATTTCAACGAAAGACTACTTTCAAATTCACGAAAATCTTATGCAGTTAAAACTAAAAAAAAAAAAAAAAAAAACATGAGGTATTATTTAAATTGGTGCTTAATTCAGTATTTATTTTAGATTTTTTTTTTTTTTCAAAAGAAAATGGGGTGGTTTGGCCCCTTAAACTTTATTGTTTTTTTTTTTTTTCATTTTTTATTGTTAATAAGATAAATAAATAAATAAATAATGTGATGTGGCACCCATGGGGACCTTAGATTTTCTTTTAAATAGTCTTTTTATACTAATTAATAATTACAAAGGGTAAATTTGGTTTTTCAAATGTCAAAGTAAGGGTATTTTCGGAAGATTTTGTTCAAAATCGGTTTTTAATCAAACATAACGGTCAAGACTGACGAATAGAGCTAAGTTACAATAACATGGTGCTTTGATGGACTCAAGTGTCACAGTTGTCAATTCATAAGGCTAAATAAAAAATGGTTGCCAGTTTAGAAGGCTAAAGTATATTCAACCATTTTTACAAAATCCAGCTTCATATCATGATATGCACCTCAAGCAACTACCAAGCAACTTAGAAGCTTTATGACCAACCTGAGCAAAATGCTCAAGGTTCAAAGGTTTTTTTTTTTTTTTTTTCTTCAGATGTTGATGTCTTTGAATAATGGAGTTTAGGTTTCTTGGGATTTGTTGAAGAGCTGTGTCACGAAATAGCTCTGTCTTGGGAGTTCCCCGTCATTTAAAAAAATTATGTTAAAATTATTAGTTTGTGTAAAGGAACACACATTTCTCTAATTAAATTCAATAGCATAAACCAATGAGATACATGAAATTAAAACGCTCACACCCAAATTCATTGACTTTAAATTTTTAGTTATCGAATTTTTGTTTCATTTGCAAACTTCGGCTTGGAATGCCTAATCAGTATTCAAAAAGTATGTCCCAATGGTAACCTAGCTCTTCAACATCAATAGCTCATTACATGTCATTTTTTAATTAATAAAAAAATCCATATACATTCAGCAATATAATTTCCTCTAGCACATTATACCCTGACACTCATATATCATTATCAAACATATACATCCCTTAATACTTAGTACTAGGGCTGTTAAACCAGTCTGTCCGATAATCCGTTCGATACTCGCTCGATAAAATTCGACCCGAATTCGAAATCAGTACTATACAAACCCTCTCGATTAGTTAGTAATACATTTCCAACTCACTTGACGAAACCCAAAAGTGGCTCCCGAGCCTAGCTCGTTTAAGGCGCTCGTCCAAACTGGCTCACCTAATTCATTTAGGGCTTGCAAGCCCAGCTCATTTAAGGCTCAATCAGAATGGTTCGCCCGACTCGTTTAGGGCTCACGAGCGCGGCTCATTTAAGTCTCGACTAAACCGTCTCGTCCGACTTGTTTAGAGCTCGCGAGCTTAGCTCGTTTAAGGCTTGACCAAACTTACTCACCCAACTCAGCTCGTTAGCTCGGTCATATATATATATATATATATATCAAAGTTTGTATATTAGTAAATTAGTAATTAAGTAATATATAGTATATTTATATAGGATACTTAATCATTATATTATTTGATACTTGGAGCATTAGATTACATTTCACATGATCTAAGATCTAAGATTATATGAATTATAAGATCATATAATCATATGATAATATTTAGATTGTATAATCATAATCTAAGTAATAACATTAGATCCTTAGGAGATGGAATGATGACTATTCATAATTATTATACTTCTAAATTATTATAGATAATTTAATATCATATGATGATTCATGATTCATAATTCAAGTATAATATTATAACCATATAAAGCCACACATGTATACAATAATACAAATTCATATTAATACAATATATATAGTTCGTTAATGTACGTATGTAATAATGACAACGTGATTTATATAAGATCAAATGAAATGAATTTGAACTAACAATGTGTTTGTTATAATTTATAATCACAAATAAAGTAGTATCATAATTACAAATTAAGCTATAAGCCTATAGGTATAATTACTTAATAGTTCCTATGTTAGTTTGTTTAAGATAAATACTATCATACTAACATTAACGTATATGATGCTAACGAGTAGTTACTAGTTAGTATATATAGTCTATATACACTAACATATTAATGCTTTTAAAAATTTTAAGATTTTAACTAACATTGCTTTTTTTAACAAAAAAAGGAAAAAAATGAAAGTAACTAACATTGTTAATGGTATTAAGTTATTAACTATTAACTTAATATTCCTTAAAAAAATACTATAAGCTAGTCTATAAACTTAATATAATTTTAATGTTAATGTTTATATAATTTTTAATAGTTATTGTTTCAAATAATTTACTATATTATTGTATAATAGTTAATTTGTAATGTTTAATATAAATTATAATATTAATAGTTAATGTTTAATATAATTTACTAAATCATTATATAATAGTTAATGTTTAATGTTTAATATAATACTTAATGTTTATATAAATTATAATTTTAATAGTTAATGTTTAATATAATTTTTATTTTTTAATTTATGTTAGTTTGTAGTAATCACCCATGTTTTTAGTAATCGTAAACTATTTTTTACTTAGTTCATATGTTAATGTATTTAAGATTAGCATTTAAGCTCAAAATCTATTTTTTACTTAGTTCTTAAGTTGGTTTGTTTAGGATTATTATTTAATCTCAAAACCGTTTTTTACTTAGTTCATATGTTGGTTTGTTTAAGATTAGCATTTAATCTCAAATATGTTTTTTATTTAGTTCATAAGTTAGTTTGTTTAGGATTATCATTTATCCTCAAAACAGTTTTTTACTTAGTTCATATGTTGATTGGTTTAAGATTAGCATTTAATCTCAAATCTATTTTTTACTTAGTTCATATGTTGGTTTGTTTAAGAGTATCATTTAATCTCAACAAGTCAAATCTATTTAATACTTAGTTCCTATCTTGGTGTTCATAATCTGTTTTTTTTTTTTTTTTCCAAGTGTTCCTATGTTTTTTTTTTTTCTTAGATCAAGTGTTCCTATGTTACTTTGTATTAATCACCCTTGTAGTTAGTAATCGCTTTTTTTGGTTTTTTTTTTTTTTTCAAGTGTTCTTATGTTAGTTTGTGGTAATCACCTATGTTGTTTTAGTAATCTCAAATCTTTTTTTTTTTTTTTTTCAAGTGTTCCTATGTTAGTTTGTTTACTATGTATTATTTGGAACTTATAATAGTAATGGAGAATACAAGTCAAATTGTCTTAGTTGATAGCATTTCTGATATTGGTGATAATACGATGATTGCAAACCCTTCACCTGAAGATGGTGGGAGTGAAAATGTAGTAGATTCAACTCAAACTACAAGTCTTTTTGCTAATGAAGATCTTGTGAAGAAGACATATGAAAAGAAGGAGAGGCAAAAGACTTCCGCAATTTGTAATGACTTTGTTATTGTTGAAATTGATGGCATAAAGAAATCGCAGTGCAAGTGCTTAAGAGGTTGTTTACGGTTTTTAGCTCAAGTTCTACCTCAACACAAGGTAGGAATTTGATTGCGTGTCTTCCATATATGGCTGCCAACAAGAAGCAAAAGACATTGACCGTTGATCCTAATGTGGCCGGTGATGTAAGCACTATGTCAAATTTTTGTTTTAAACCTAACAAAGTCATAGAACTTGCTGTTCACATAGTATTTTACCATAAGTATCTTTTAATATGATAGAGCATGAACTTTTTAACAAATTCATGAGGGCATGCACGTCCCATTGGAAAAAGATTAGTTGTGCCACGGTGAATAATGATTGCTTTAGTACTTACAATATTGAAAAGAAGAGGTTGAAAACATTGTTGAGTGTAGTTGACAAGGTCAACATCACAACGGATAGATGGACTTCTTCGCAAAGAGTGTCATATGTGGTGGTGACTTGTCATTTTGTGGACTCCGATTAGTTTCTTCAAAAGAGAATATTGAATTTTTGTAATGTACCACCTCCTTATAATGGTATTGTTATTGCTGATGCACTACGTGAATGTTTTGTAGATTGGGGCATAGAGGATAAGGTGTTTACAATAACAATTGATAATTCTAAAGCAAATGATTATGCAATCCGACTTCTTAAAGATGATTTTGAGTTAAGAAAAGTTTTGTCTATTAGGGATTGATTATTCCATACGCATTGATATACACATATTATTAACTTATTGGTGCAAGCAAGGCTGGTTGAAATTGGAGGCATAATTGAATTTGTACGGCATGTTATCAAATATGTGGTGGCTTCTGAGGGCCAGCTAAGGGAATTCAGTGATATTGCAAAACAGTTTAATTTGCCGTCTAAGAATTGATTTTGCATGTCCCGACGCAATGGAACATCACATACATAGTGTTGGCAACTGCAATAAAGTTCAACGATGTGTTCCCAAGGTATCATAGAAATGACCAAAGTTTTCAGTGAATGGTAAGTCCTGAAGATTTGGAAAAAGTTGAGAATATAAACCAACTTTTAGCAATTTTCAATGAGGTGACGAACATAATCTTTACAAGTGAATATTCAACTTCAAATTTATTTTTACTTGAAATTTGGAGAATGAAAGAGATTTTCACTATAAAGAGTACGGATAGGAATTAGCACATCAGATCTATGGTGACTAAAATGCTTGACAAGTATTGGGGTCTATAGGGCGTAAAAAATAATTAACTAGTAACTGTCTGGATTTCCTATTTAAACATTTATCAGAGTAAACAACAAAGAAGTTGATATCAATACGTAAGAAATAAACAATTCTAATATCAATAAATATTGGCCCAAAACTTCACATCTACCAACTGCTGTTTCGATACCAAGATCTTTGTAAGAGTCCCAACTGATCAAATCTCTGAGAGTTTGCAAAATACCGAAGTATTTTACAGGGAGGGAATAAAGTAACTGAGTAAGTCAACTAATATAGCAAGCAAGTTATTTTGAAAGATGTGAGGTATAAAATTAATGAAAAAAGGTACTTATGAATTATACATGATATTTTCACAAATGGCAGGTACAATCCCCGATGTTATGCCTCATGACAAAAATTGCGTTTTCTTTACTCAATTAAAGTACTTAATGATACGTATACGAATGCGCACGATTTTGAAATTTATAAAAACCACTCGTATTAGATCAATCCTTGTAGGATAGCTTTAAGGGAGGGTATCGATCCGCAGAGATTGTATTTGGTTATTATACTATGAAATTCCCAAGATCACTTTTAACTTAACTTTATCAAAAAGATATGTGAATTTTTATAACTAAAAGGAAACTAATTAACCAAAAGCTTTTAAACTAAGTTATGCAAATGAAACTAAAAGGTGATAAGAGAGGTATAGGGGATTGATTTCACTCAATCCTCATACCATAAGCAAGCAAGTCATAGCATGGAATTCACACAAAAGCAAGGTTTTGAGTGTGTGAAGGGTGTCAACCCTCACAACAACTCTTCAAGAATATACTTTTCAAAGGAAATAATAGAGCATCATAGCTACACTCAAACCACCCACCTAATCTAAATGTGAGATAATCTAAGCTCCCTAGCATGCAATATAAACCCTTCTCAAGCTTACACAATTCATGGAATAGTATAGAACATCTTAGGTTTCCACCCCTTTTTCCCTCTACTCTAAGTTAAATTAACAAGGATTAAGTTGTGGTCCCTAGCATACAATATCATACCCACATAAAACCATGTCAACAAGTATCATTGCAAAGCTTATAAATCATCCAAGACTTGAAACAATCCTTCATAGACAAAGAAGAGTATATATCTCAAATGGTGTTTTCATTAAGCCCAAACCATAAGCATGTACAATCACCTCACCATTTGTACAAAATCCAAACTAGACTACTCAACTCATAGCACTTGGATTAAGCTAAATCAAAACCCTAAAAAGGATTTAGTTCCTCATGAGGGTTATGGAAAACTCCATTGATGTGGAGAAACCCATTCCCCAAGGAAACCAAGTACTATGAGAGAGTTCTTACCTACTGGACAGAAGTAAAAACAAGCAAAAATAAAGCTAACAACAACTCTGGAATGAAAACTAAGCTAAACTATATGATTCTCGGACTCATACATCCAATATATAGAAAAGGAGGCTTGATCTTTCTTAAGGAAAGATCAAGCCAAAGATCTAAGGTTCCAGCTGCTAGGAGTCTTCTGAGAGGTGATTTCGGCGCCCACCATGTGCTGGCAAGCCGCAACTTTGGACCAAGAAAGATCCCCACCGCCATTAGCTGTCAAATAGCTGTTCATGTTCTAGAAGCTCCGATGGGGATCGATCCCTGCTTTCTACGATCGATCCCAGGCTACGATCGATCCCTGATTGGTACGATCGATCCCTGGCTGCGATCGATCCCTGGTAGTCTGCGATCGATCCCTGGTACACTTCTCAGCTCCTTTGTTGTCTCTTTAGGCTTTAATGATTAAGATCTGCATGTGTTTCCATTTAAAACCTAAAAGATAAGACAACACTAAACACAGCGAAAACATTAAATAATAACACAAACTAAGGTATAACACATGCGAGTTAAGGGGCTCAAATGTATAACATTCAGCACTTATCACTTAACTTGATTGCTCATTCAATGCATCAAATATCTTGCAACCCTTCGTTAATTGTAAAATAACTCGACAACATGCTAAGAATATAGCTCTTGCTAATCATGGGGTATGTATGTTATTTGTTTTAAAAATCATAATTTTGGCATTTCTAGTCACTCGAACGTTTGACACGATTATCAAATGTTTGTTCCTTGAAGATGGAACGTTCGATAAAGAACAGTGGAACGTTTGATGTAGGTCCAGAATACATGAATGCTTAAAAACTTCTACCAAACCTAACTAGAACTATATCTAGACTTAGAACAATATCAAAGAACATAGAAAACATACATTTTAAAAGATAAAACACAAGGTCATCCTTTTTATTAAAATCTTTTGAAGAGTTAACATAAAATTTTTTAAATCATCATGATATAGTTTGAAAATATAAACGTAGCCATAGCTCATGTAAAACAATGAAATACAATATAAGTAAGAGTATAGATTCAAAGGTTACCCTTGTAAAAGATAGTTTCCTTCAAATAAGAACTTCCCCATAAAAATTCTCCTCAAGCCTTTGATAAGTGATTTCTAGAGATTTTGGTCAAGCAAGAATGGATTTCTCAAGGGGTGGGGTGTATTTTATAGGGAATGGGGTGAAAAGCTTGTTCCCTACGTAAAATCTATTTTTAGACATGATCGAACGTTTGATATACGACATCGAACATTTGATCTATTTATATGAGAGAATCTAGGGTTTCTCATCAAACATTTGATAAAAATACCGAATGTTTGATAAAAGCACATCGAACGTTTGATAAAATTATCGAACATTTGATGTTCGTATTGACACCTTCTGAGCATATGACGACTTTGCAGAGAACGTGATTGTACTGTCCATCATCGAACGTTTGAAGATACCCATTGAACATTTGATGGTTGCTTTTTCTGAATAAAAATATTATTTTAATGCTTTATAAAGATGGATGACTGTTTATAATCAAAACCTTTTGTCAAATATTATAAAAATCATTTTTAAATATTTTGAGGCATTACAAAAACATCTCTTTTTATTAGCATAATGATAGAGACATCATATCTCCTAAAATATATTGTGCACTGCTCAGAGATTTTATTTGAAGATTGTATCTATCGCATTAAAATTTAGATTGACAGCATGAGTTCGGTTTTAGGGTATCTTACTTACTAATATGTTGGTATTGTGTTTTTTAGGATTTTGTATTTTGTATGATCTTTAAGATCTAGATATTGGAATGATTTTTTGGTATTATGTATATCAAGGTATGTTATTTTGTATGATTTTTAAATAGTTTTCCAACTTAATTAACATGCTAATTAGTTATCAGGATCAGTTTTTTAATTATCAATTGTATTTTGCCAATTTAAAATTTTGGTTATACTGTAATTCCGATCTGTCTAACCAAATATTTTAAAAATAAATCCAAAACACACTTCTTGACACATAAATCATGCGTCCATAAGTATGTTCTTCCTAGCACATAACCATGTGCCAGGAAAGATGTTCTTCCTAGCACATGGCTATCTGCCAGGAAGTATGCTCTTCCTAGCGCATGGCTATGCGCCAGGAAGTATGTTCTTCTTGGCGCCTAAGTCATGCGCCAGGAAGAACGCATTGGTGCATTGCTTGCGCTAGGAAGAATATACTAGTGCATGGTAAATGCGCCAGTATATCCTGGCAAATGCTCTACATGCCAGGAAAGTCCCCTTCCCCGACACTCCATTCCTGGCCATTTTTATAGGCCAGGAATTAAACGCCAAGGACGTCTTTCCTGGCGTTTAACTCCTGATTCTAGGCATAAATTTTATGCTGGAATGAGTGTTTTTTTTTTTTGTACTATGAGTCATGGACTTACCCAATTTTTGTTTTTCTTTTTCATCTGTTGGACATTTATTTGACCTCCCTATGTAACAGGTTTCAATAGAGTTGGCGAGTTAAAGTTGTTCTTCAGGCTTGAGGAGGAGCGAGATTTTCTTGGAGTTTGTTAAACTAGCTTTTATTATTGTATTGTGAGATTTTGTAGTAACTATGCTTAGAGCTGTACAAGGTTTTGTATAGTAATTAGATTTCTGTATTTATTTCAGTTACGTATTTCTTTCACTCTGATAGATGTTTAATATAGTTTTATCCAGTTGACTCCCAGATAGTTGACGTGGATATTTCTATTTTAATTCACAGATTAATTGTTTATTAATTAATTCTGGTGAATTATAGTTAGATCTATTGGGACTTATTTTCGAAAGTAAGTGAGTCTATGGGAGACTCTCAAATTTTAAATAAGTCATTATTTCTACATATTTATCTATTTTAAAATATCTGGGGCGTTACAGTTCTCGCTAAAGAAGTCACTGGTGAATGATTCACTAGGCTTCATAGTGTGCTTTGATACGATAGATGGTATGCCAACATGCCAGGCAATGCAGGTGATCAGATCCTGATAAGCCTTAAATGATATGCATTCAAGCCCCTTACTCGCATTTGTTAACCCTTAGTTTGTGTTGTAATATAATATTTTGTCGTGTTTTTGTGTTTGTTAGTGTTTTCAGGTCTTACGGTGAATATGCACTCTACATCATGGATTACCTAAAAATATATGCTGATGGACTCAAATGGCTCGAGCGACTTCATCACTTGGCTCGAGCGAATTCATCATTTAGCTCGAGCAAAAAAAGCACCTAAATGGCTTGACTGAATACATAACGTAGCTCGAGCGAACTCGGTCGCACCAAAATCCGATTTGAGATTTGCACTTGATTTGGGGAGAGAAATGTTCCTAGAAGATTGGGTCAAGTGCGGATTCACCTCTGAGATCCCTCAAAGAGCGGTTTTGACTCCATATCCCTGCAATGAGAGATTGAGAAGACTAAATCCCTTAGTTTAAGGGATTGGATTGTGATTTTTAGGGATTCAAGGGGGATTCAAAGAGGAGCGGAATGTATCATCAAAAGGGGTCGTTTTTCTGATAACAAGCACGAATTAGGGTTCTAAGTTCATACAAAGAACAACCAGCAGTTCAAAGAACTCTAAGAGATGAGTTTCTCTAATGCCATAGAGAATTTCATATCCTTCATAAGTAAGTAAGCTTTTCATAGGGATTGATGTAGCCTTTTCCAAGTCCATGGTTGGATTGTAATCATTTTGGGATTTTTAATATATGTTTGATGATTGTTTAGCTTAGAGTTTTGCAAAACAATTGTGATTGATTCAATGTTCATACTCATTTTTTACAAAAACTCCATCTTGTCTATAAGAGGTTTCTTAGTCTTGAATGAAATTGACATTTCTATTTTTTGTAATTATAGGAATAATAGCTATGCAATGATACTTTTTAACATAAAATCAAGAGACTAGATAGGCCATGCTTAGGGAAGATGATCCGTACTACATCTTAAATTAGTGTAATGTAGGTAGACGGATCATGCCAACCGAAGATGGGTTATACTCATTTCTTGATAATGTGTATGCTCATTAGAAGGTTTTATAGGCCATACATAGGGAAGACGGATCGTACCACAACTAGTGTTTAGGTAGACGATCCATGCCAACCGAAGATCGGTTATCATCACCTTCTAACTAAAGTATTTTTTTGTTGATGTTGTCATATGGTTGACACCCATTATGCGCATCATATCACACATATAGTAAGAATCTCATGTGAATATAATCTGCCATTGATACGAGGTTTGTGGTGAAATCATTTCCCTATATTTCTTCCTTTTTATTTCATTAATTGTTTTTGCTTAATTTAGTTTTCCAATCAAAACAACCAAATATCTTTCTGAGTTAGATTAGAATTAATTCTGAGCATTTGATAAACATCTATCTAAGAACAGTCCTTGAGGTTCGATACCCTAAAACATAGCCCTATCTTATAAAGAATTCATCCTATTGCGAGTGGTCTTTTATAATTGATCCGTAAAATTCACATCAGACCCCCAAAAGGTAGTGTCGTCCTTGAGTCCAATGTGGGCACGACCCTCATCACTCATATGGTGTGGGAGACAAAGTCTACAGACACGTGCGGCAGCATTGCATATAGAACATGTGCCTTGCCCTCAATAATAGAATCGATGTTGGAGATTAATTGTATGCTCACCGCGATGATGCAGAAGATGAGATGGAAATCCTCTAGGATCTTTGCCAAGGCAAACCTTGTACCAACCTCAGTCATGGTCGTGGCCTAGCCATTGGCTTAGTACTTGATGAGCTATTGATGAGTAGGAATAGCACCGTTACCCAAGAATATGCTAAGTTGTGGACCCGCGGCGTCTGGGTAAGATGGTTGATTAGATTGGGATTCACCTCAAAGGTTCTCCCCCGCAGTCTAGAGCAAAAGACTCCCTCTCCGAACTCGTGCATGTTTGCATAGAACTCGTAAACCAAAACAATTGTTGTGGGGATGAGGTCAAAAATATGGTCTACCTACCCCTAAAGCTGGAAGTACTCAGGGATCCCCGGGGAATGTCGCCCAATGTCAACGAGGTTTGCCCCTCGCTCTACGAGGATGGGTCTCGTGAAATAGATCTGGGAATATTTATATGAAGTCGTATCACTGATGATGAATTTGAAGGCCTCGTAGGTCGGGCGGTGGGGGTGCTACCAGTGAAGGTCTGACCGATGGTGTGGCCGCCTCAGTATCCTAGGAGGAGACCTAGATCCAGATGTCGTGGTCTTAACCACCTCAATCACAAGCCTCTGCCTGGTACGGGAGCCTGAAGTTGCTATCGCCTCCACACCGCCTCCACACGTGCCCTATTTTCCTCTCCATAGTGTGTGGCATCATAACCTGTAACACCTTTGACGAGATTTAACTCACACGTGGTTAACTTGAGCAAACACAACGAAAGATTTATACTTAAAGCAAAATAGCATAGCTAAATAAGTCCATTAATCCACAAAATATCTAGAGCAAAAGCTATATCTTTCAAAAACAATTAACTTAAAACCATAGGGTTACAAATCCCAAAATATCCTCAAACCATCAATATGAAAATAAAATTCAAACATAAATAAAGTCTCCAAATAAACATCGAGCATCAAGGATGAGTCTTAATAATATACACCAAATAAATAATATCGATCATCTCATGACACATCTCCTTGTCACTATCCCACATGTTCTGCAACCAAACTTGATTTAAAGTCTCAAAGATGATCCTGACTAGATCCTCCAGGAGTACAAAACGTCTTTAATGCATCAGTATCTAGCTACTGACTAACTACGAAACACAAAAGTGTTCCACATGTAGAAAGAATGATTAAGTGTAAGTCTACCACTTAGTGAAGTCAAATCACATGGAAGACAATTATATAATCTGTGAACTCATGGTTTTGAAATCCTTTTTCCACATTAAAATATAACATCGTGTAAGGCAATTGATAACAGTTAAAAAATATGCAATGCAGTATAGATATACAAATACATGATAATTCCAATCATACTATCATATTTCAACTCCATATAGTCTATTTGGACTCTTACCCCTGCCCATTCAGGTTCGCGTTGTGATGATCCGATTCATAATTACATTTAATCACTATTTTTTTAAAAAAAAAAACATATTATAATTATGAACTGGATCAATCGTTACAGAATGATAGAAACACATCTGCCATACATATATCTCACAACGTATTATAAGATTACATCAATTGCATTAGAGTCACATAATCACAAATAATATAAATTGAGCGGAAGCATATATCATGAGAGTAAACAACATAAATAGAGCTGATAATAAAAGTGCTAATGATTAAAGTTTAACCTATAACATATACAAAAAGAATGGCTATACAAAACGCGTCACATGTGACACGAGCCAAATATACAATAATATTGTTTGTGAATACATCACAACAATATACAAAAGAATAGACTACATATCTAGTCTATACAAAAATAATACATCTCACGACATCAGTTGTAATAGCCAAGGTAGTAGGCCACGGGATCATCATCTATCCTATCTGAACCTGCATCAATATCTATGCAACCATAGAGTTCATCCATGATTATATAAGCAGAAAAGAAAATGGGTGAGTCAACAGATTCAGTAAATAAAAACCTTATGATTTTTTGCAATGAACCAAAGAGTTGGTTTACATTAGTTTACAAAAATAGCTACTAAAGATTTAGCATTTATTTTTAAAATACATAGCGGCTAATAAAGTAAACACTGTAATCATATAACATCAAAAATATAGTAATAGTTAAGTATGTATAAGCATATTTCAATCTTCATGCTTAGAATTATACACATACATGCTTATCTATGTTATAAGTATATCATATAACTCAGGTACATCCATATACATGCATTTCATCATCTTTTGGAGAAACATAAGCATATAAGCATATCTAAGTAATAAAACATAAATTTCATATGCATCTAGCCATGAAAATATACATATATGTTTTTTCATTAAACCTCATATGCATACTAATACATTTATAATAAAATCCAATAAATCATAACATTAAACATTACATAAATCATTATATAAACTCATCATGTTATGCATGCACTGTGCTCACAATTCTTAACCTTTGTGGCCTAGGTTCATATGCGTCATTTATCTTATACTCTTATCTTGCGTTTATTTCATATGCTTATAAACACTTTAGCCATGGTTCATTTCTCAAAACAAATATAAATAAGACATCATAAAACTCAATATATCAATAAATCCATCATAATCATAAATCATCAATAAACCATCAATAACTCATCATAAATCACTTATCAATATATTCATCAATTACATTAAAATAGTCGAAAGCATAAATCATATGTTATCACAAAATATCATCAGTTCGTTCTTTAACATTTATATTATTTATTCAAATTCATTTAGAAATCATTTCTTTTGTTTAGTAAATAAAAACAACTACTACACATTAAAACATAAAACATTTCAAATGAGTATCATTCTCAGTAAGTATAAATATTTACCAATCCGCTTCATGAGTCTCAACTTCTAGATTGAATGTTCAAGCAATGCATGCTGCATGATTACATTGATAAAACATTAATAACTATACACTCATACTCAAAACCCGACCCGAATGACACTTAAAAGTACAAGCATTAAAGTAGCCATAAACAACTCATAGCATTCTAGGGTTCCAAATAGTATTAAAATAACTTATAAAGTTACCATGTAGAGTTACACTAGGGTTAAACATCATAAAACTCCAAAATAAATAACTAAATAAAATCTAGGGTTTAGAATTTTACCTTAATCTTGAAGAATCCGGAGTTTGTGCACTACAGAACTTCAACCCGATAAAAGGTAAGCTCAACCCAAGAAAAATCCTAAGAAATTACTCAACATTAAGAAGTTAGGGTTTCAAGAATTTTTACCTTGAAATGATTGGTAGAAATAGCTTTCCAATACTGAGGATCTTGATTCCAGTGTTAGAATGCAAATGGAAACTCTCAAAGATCAATACCCAAGGTTTGAGTATGAACCATAGGAGAGAGAAGAAAGAAACTCACGTGAAGGGGAGAGAAAATCGTGAAAATGGGCTGAAAATCGCGTTAGCTCTTTATATAGGTGTTGACAGGGCGCCACCATCCGGACGAATAAATGAGTCATCCAGACGACAATGCACATAGCCCGTCTGAACGACGCTGCAGAAGCCATTGCGTGTAATGCCCCGAAAAAATAATTAACTAGTAAATAATTTCACGATTCATCTCCCAGCCCTATTCTACCCGAAATAAGACTCATGGATTTGTATTCCTCAAAAGAGAATACTACGTAGCAAAATGCTTAGATTTCTATAGTCATTAATAATTACAACCAGAGCGTCTACTAAGAATCATTACATGAACTGATTAAGCACTAAACATAACATCACTGAAAAAGGGATCTAACTAAGCCTTAATACATAGTCATGACTCAAAACTCTAAGTCTACAACATCTCCCAAACATAATGATTACCATGAGCAGCCATTAAAGTCCTGTAGTGAGTCCTCGAGCATAAATCGAATCAATATATCCCGACACCCAACGGCTGCATCTGTTTCAAGGTCCGTCTCGAATCCGACATCTAAAGGTGACTCAACTATAAAATAACACGTCTTACATGTGAAAATGATACAAGAGTAAGTCCACAACTTAGTAAATAATAATGCACATGTTATACAAGTTATAATTTGTGAACTTAGTTTATAAAGCATAGGGATTGGTAATCTCAATTATGGTATACAAATGTCATGGTAATGCAATATATTTATAGTACATGATATAAGTAGGAACATGTGATATGTTAACAATATGGTCTATTCGAGACATTAACCCTCTCTCGATAAGGTTTGCGCGTCCCGAAGGACTTTTAATACAACTCCAGTGCCTCGAATATTGTAAAAACATACCGTCTTATACTAGCAATCCGACCTTAAGTCTCCCACATTGACTAGCAAAGCCGTAACTAGTGACTCACTCAAAGAATGATGCGTTGTTACAAAACCTTAACCAATGAATCCAAGGCACACACAAGACAATAATAACTGGACCATAGGGTTAACTTGTAATAATAGTAAACCCATGGCCATTATTCTGTTTCAAGACGGTGCAACCATGTCATACGATGCACATTAATCTTTGTGTCTTTTATATGCATGCTTTTCACAACTCATCATTTTATTATCTCTATTAATCACAACTATTTTCACGAATGGAGTTTACAATTGAGAATAAATAGGCATTTCATGAGAGTTATAAACATACAAATTTTGTACATCAAAATAATCATGTTATGCAGAAAAGTATAACAATAACAACTATCCATGTGAATTTTTTACTCACTTGGGTCGTATGGATCAACCAAATAATCTTCCACGTAGTCTCCAACTTCCAAATTTAAGAAGTGATCTTATCATTAGTCTTATGTCTTGAGTTAAACAAATTCTAAGCCTCTAGTAACCCAAAAAGACATTCTGTCTAAGCATCTAACGTTTAACTAGATGGGTTGAACGTTCCAAACCCGCACATCAAACGTTTGATGAGGAACATCGAACGTTTGATGAGGTCCAGAAACTCATTCTAGGCCACATCTTAGTCTTTTCTAGTTTTTAACTTTTCCTAAGGTCTCCGAAAGGTCTAATTAGAGTGAATAAGGGGTTTCACACTTCAAAAATAAGGTATGAGGTGTTAAACTCCTTAAACCAACACAATATATTGTGTTGGAGGGGCTGTCTACGGTAGAATTGATTATAGCAGCCTCTAGTGATAAATCTTCTAGACAGTAATTTCTTATTCTGATAAGACTAATATACTCTTATTTATCAAAGTCATTCTTGAGTGGTTAAGGTATGATAATGACCTCAGGAAAATAAGAAATCTTTGCTTGTTTGGATGATCTTCCAGGGACTGACTTTGACTGGAACCTTTTGGAGCTTGCCTTTAAGACTAGTTGATGTGCTCAGTTTTGTAGCAACTGTTTGAATGGAGGATGACGAATTTGAATGCTCAAATTTTGGCTATATTTTGCTTTTTTTGGTAGTAGCAGCTTTGGTTTTCCTATAAGTTCCTAAGAACAAAATGTACCTTTGAAGTTTCAATGTGGTGGATCTTCTTATTTGTAATGCACTGATGTGAACATACTATATTTGATCATCATCTTATTCCAGATAATTCTGATTATCGTGTTCTCTCATCATTCTCTTGTGATGCCTTGTAATTAATTTTTTTATATTAATATTGAAAAAAAAAAACAAAAAAAAAAAACAAAAAAAAAAAAACAAAATTCCTGATGGTTTGGGGGGCAAAACCGTCAGGAATTTTTTGCCCCCAAACCGTCAGGATTTTTTTGTCCCAAACCGTCAACCTTGCTGACGGTTTGGGGCAAAACCGTCAGGAAAATTCTGACGGTTTTTTCCCAAACCGTCAGCAAGGTTGACGGTTTCGCCTCCTGACGGTTTGGGCCAAACCGTCAGGAAAAAAAAACTGACAGTTTTGCCCCAAACCGTCAAGGTCAAAAAAAAAAAAAAAAAAAAAAAAAAAAAAAAAAAAAAAAATCCCGACATAGAATTTTTGACTGTTTGAAACCGTCAAGAAAAAACCGTCAGGAATTGAGTTCCTGACGGTTTTAAACCGTTAGGAAACACCTTTTTTTTTTTTGGTAGTGATACCATCACAAAAACAACTTAAACTCCAAATGATCAAGCTTATTCTAAACATCTCAGAAACTAAGACACAACAACAACTAAACAAGATAACAATAAGTAAATAACAACATAGAAATAAACTAGACTAAGATAGATACCTCAAAAGCCTTCTCCTTCTCTAAACACTCTTCCTCACATACTCACAAATGTTCTCTAAGCTCTAAGTTGAAGGTGAACAATGAAATGGAGGGGTGATAGTTTTATTTATAGAGTTGAAACATCTGGTTAAGAACTGCTGGGTTTTTAAGTTCATTGAATGTTCTATGTATGACATCGAACGTTTGATAAAAGCACATCGAATGTTCTATAAAAGCATCGAACGTTTAATACGGTCTAACGTGCACACTAATCAAAAAATCTCACGTGAACAGCGCATCACGACACGCATCGAACGTTTGATCCTTACCATCGAATGTTCCATGAGACCGCCAAACGTTCCATGAAATCCTTCAAATGTTCTATAGACGCCCAATACTCCAAAATAAGTCTTTAAACTTCAAGAATGCCATCATTGTCTTATCACCATTATCAGTCCTTGATAATGTAGAATAAATCTCCAAAAAGCTCTCTTATTCCAAATTAAATCCAATAGTACTTTAAATCCTTTTTAATGAAAATCAGATCTTACAATAACTTCTTAGTAGTAAATCCAAGTATTAAAATCACCAACTAAAATCTATCTCCATACAATGTTAGTTTATTCATTGGGATCTCTCCAAAATAATTATTCCCTCCATAAGAGTCACAATTACACCAACTTTTAGAATTAATATTTATTTACCCAATAAATAAATATTTGGGGTATTACATTGTGAACAAACACTACTGACTGAACAATAGCTGAATTCGTCTAGATGCTACAGACGATGCAAATTGGGCAACAGCTGTCTGGACGAGAATATTACCGTCCGGACACCCAGTGTAATTTTTTTTTTTATTGCATTATCAAAGTGGTTATTTTCTTACTTTTAATTACCTATTTACCCCTTATCTTTTTAAAGTCTTTATAATCTTTAGTTAAAATTTTGGGTGTTACACGCTTGTTTTCGAAAGAACCTCTGGTATAATATTGGTGTCCCAATGTGCACAAACTAGCAGATATCATACAATAACCGGACCGGGTTCAACCTCGGGTGATCCCCATTGCTAAACAATACTGTATGGTCATGACCACCATGCATATATGGATGTGCTGGTCACTCAGCTAGCCTTTTGGACCCAATGACAAAACATAACTAAATTGGATCATAGGGCCTTGCACCTATAATAGTAGCCCATGACACAATGTCATGTCTACTAAATGCACTTATATTCACTATATTTTATATGCATGCATGACATAAAATACTTATACGAACTTCAGTTTATCTCATAATCATAGTTACATTATATGCACAAATAAGAGAGTTCATATGTTTGTGCAATAAAAGTCATGCATATTTTCTCATTTATACCAAAGTAGTATGCTAAAGCAATGTCAATCATATAACAGTATCCATGTGAGATTCACTCACCTAAGTCGTGAGAAAAGTCTTCAAAACTGACCTCGAACTCACCAAGGTTGCCCTCTGCAAAAACCCTAAGGTTAGACAACTTTCCCAGACCAAAGACACTGGCATATGACCTAAAAACTAACAAAACAGGGTTCTAGAATGAGGTAGGATCAATCCTGGCTAGGCAAGATCAATCCTGTCAGCCTAGGATTGATCATGAACTAGCAGAAATGTCTTCCAACACATTCAGAACACTCTTAAACTTCAAAACGACTCATCTAAACCCTAGTACGACTCTTAAGGTCTCTGAAATAATTTAGGGTTCAATCTAACCAATTAAACAACATAAACAATAGACAAACACGAGCCAAACCCCAAGAAAACACTCGTAAACCTTATTGACCTATAGGAAAAATAAATCAAATAACAAGGATTTGTGACCTAATCACCTCACAAATCATGTGGGGTTTAGAAACTCTCAAATGCAAATTAAAACTGACAAAACATGCCCTTATCTTCACCACTACACTTCGACGGCCTCTTGGCACCTTGGAATTCGTGCAACAAAATTTTGTGAAGGTTGATCATGAATATATAGATGTTACGGTTGCAATATGGCTTTAGAAAATCTTAAAATCGCATTCTAACACAAGATGATCAATATTGGAAAAGGCAGGATCGATCCTCCAAGTTAGAAACTGATTTCTAGGTCCTTCCGAGCCCCAAAAACCACCACAAACCTTTCAAACTTGATTCCAACTAACATTAGGGTCCAAACTACTCCATATCTTAACTAGGGTTTAGACTGAAATATTACATATCTTGGTACAATTTGAAATAATTAAACCCTATCTTAACTTACATGTGACTCTTCCTATTCCCAATGACTTGCTAGATTCCAATGCAGGGTGAACGGGGTATAGGTCTCAACAAAGTGGTAAGCCGCGTCGAAATTCAAGTTGGGTCATGAACAAGGTGTAGTGATTAAAAGTACTTTCAAAGTACTTGCGAAGAGAATTTACTTGCAAGTACGGGTGTTGGGCTTAATGAGAGTAACCTTGTTGGGTGGTTTCGAAATGACTAGCATTACCCTACTAGTCTTCCCTTAGGCATACTGATTGGGTGAAAAACCGTGAAAAAATTTACTATCAAAAGATAAAATACAAAAAATAGTAAAAAGAAAATCATTCAAAATTCAATACCCCAATATACTCAAAACCTCATACTTTGACAAAAGATAATGAGAGATGGTATTTTGTATTTTTCTATCCTTCACTCATCTAATTGTTTTGAAAATCAGTCAAATTTGTAGATGTGGGTCTTACATACCCATGTCTAATTTTTAAAAAGTTGAATAAGAGAAATACAGAAAAATACAAAATGGACGGTGTTTTTTGTTTTTAGCAAATAGGGGTGTCTTTAATAAAAGTTAAAAGTCGGCTAAAATCAAGAGAGTTCAAGTCCAACTTGAAGACGAGTTGACGTATGAAAACACAAACCAGCCACGTGACTTGACAAAATAAAAAACGTCACACTTTCCTTGTTGTGCTCTTGGTGGTGGTCTTCTTTACTTAACTATAAAAATTAAAAAGGCTAACTCACAAAAAAAAAGAAAAATAAAAAATAAAAATAAAAGGGCTAGCTAGGCTTGCCATTTTTGTTATAAAAGCACCTCGGAAATCACACTTGTAGGCAGCAAATAAAATATTGAAATTCTACACTTAATATGGGATTACATTACGAAAAGGGTGCTCATTTTTTGTTGCATGGATTTACAGACGAGATTTGGGTTGGTGAATTGGACGATTGGAGATTGCACATCCAGATGTTACTTGGTGTAGCAAAAACCAAGATTTTAATTTCTCTTTTTACCTCATAAGCAGAATATAAAGGCTGACACCCTACCTGCTTAAATTTGTTTTGTAAAATGTTTGAAAATAAAAAAACTGATAATTTTGTATAAACAATTGGGACGATCGGAGGTAGCCTTTATGATGCAGGAGGCAAAATAAATAATTGGATATTTATTTAGGTTATCAATTTTATTTTATATTTTAAGTTATTTTGTAATTTAATAATGAGCTTGGCCCAAAGTTAAGCAAATTAGGATTAAAGTTTTTGTCAATCTATTTAAGTATTTTTTTTGTAACCGTTTATAAATCAATGAAGAATTATAATTTTTGAGTGAGATACTCTTGTTAGAGGTGAGATTTCTCTTTTTGAGATGCGACTCATCATTGTTGGACGGTGAGACTCTGTTTAACATAGAATCTATCTTTATTTAATGTTTTGTGAAAAATTTCTTTCCGGTGTTGCGTCACTTCATGGGGGTGGTTGCCACCACTGGGAAGGTTGCCTAACAGATCGATAGACATTGCATTGATTGCTATGGAGATCTAGTGGAGATGAACATAGGGTCGGCCGCTAGACAGTTTTAGCGGCCATTAACGATGGTTACCATCACCACCAAAGGTGAAACTATAAAGTTAAATTAAGGGGGGCGGATAATTAGAAAAAAATAAATAAATAAATAAAGAGAAGGGGCAAAAATAAAAGATAAGATGTTCATATTAACAAATGTAAAGTTTTTTTTTTAAAAAAAAAAAATCAATTTTAACAAGAAAATTTTGTTAGAAGGGGGCACCCCCCAGGTGACCACAATGAACCGCCAAATTCTGCCTCTACTTGTTCGTTTCTTTTCTTTTTTATATACGTAACAACGCAAACTCTGCAGCTGAAAGGAACAAATATATATATATATATATAGTTACTTTTTAAGAAGCGTTTTGTGAAAATACATATTTTTTTTAAAAGAGTTCTATAACTAATTTTGAAAAGAGTGTTAGCGTGGGGTTCATTTAAAAACCATAGTTGGATTTTGGAAAGAGTTTTTAGCCTTTTAAAAGGTAAAAGCGTTTCTTAAAATTTCACTAATAGGGAGTGTGTTTGGCTAAGTGGACTTTTTGAAGTTGTACTTTTTTTTTTCCCCTTTTTATAAGCCAAATAAACTTTTTAGTGACAAACAAAGTGCTATCAAGCACGCAAAAAAGTTTAATTTAAAAAAAAAAAAAAAAGCACGCAAAAAGTTTTCCCCTACCTGTGATCCTTTTGTATTGCTCAAAAAAAAAAAAAAAGGCACGCTTAAAATAATGTGTGTCACGCAAGAACAAAATGTAGCTAGAGCGCCATTTTATTCACTTCACGAGAAAAAAAATGGAGCTTTCTCGTGAATGCCATCAATGTAATGAAGTGCGAGTAATGAGAATATCAATAAATATCTTCACACAAAGGCACTTTCCAAAGGTTCACTTTAGTTAATTTGTATAAAGATTAGACTTAGGCTCCATTTGTTTTGATGGAAGATATTTTTTGTATCAAAATATTTTTAAGAAAATTATTTTTTAAGAATATATTTTTCGTTGAAAATATTTTTTGACATTCGGCGAGTACAAAGAATACAAATATTTTTTTATAATTTTATTCAATTATATTAACCTATAAAAATCAATTTTCATAAAATATAAAAAAAAAATTATTTAAGAAAGTTAAGTTAAAAATTTTAGTTCCAGCAATGGTTCGATTGAGTTCTGTCAGTGGTCTGACGGACTCCAATGATTTGAGAATAAGAAGCTCAAGGTTGAAAAGTTTACGGTTTTAAAAAAATAAAAACTATTTTACAAAAAATAAAAAAACTTTTTCTGTCAAACTAAAAATGTTTTTTGTTGACTATTATTTTTCATCATACCAAACACCGAGAAATACGAAAAATATTTTCAGAAATTATTTTATGCCGAAATAAATGAAGTCTTATTTACAAATAATAATAAGAAGAAGAAGAATGTGGAGTGTTGAATTTTAAAGATTTTGTTTTTTGGAAATTAATCTTGGAACATATGTTCAATTCATCTATCTAAATGCCAATAGATTGTTCTATATTTAGCCTCAATGCATCTCTAAAGACATGTTTGGTATACAGAATGACTATTCCTTGAAATAACATTTATTAAGAATATAAAAAGTAGAATGACTTAGCCTTTAAATAGTCATCCCGATGGCCATGAGGAAATAATTATTCATTTAATTAAGGAAATAGTTATTCCTCTTAATTTGACATGAACAGTTATTTGGTTATTCCCTCAATTAAATGAATAATTATTCCTTCATGACCATGAGAATTGCTATTATAAGGTTAATCAATTTTACTTATTTTATTCTTAATAAACATAATTTTAAAGAATAGTCATTCCGTGTACCAAACATAATCGAAATATTGAGAATATTATGTTATCTCGAGTTTTTCTTGGTTTGAAAGTTAGTGGCCGTGGTTCAATGGCTATAAGAGAATTTTAAAAGGTTAAACATGTATTTTAAAACGTTAGTTCAAAACTTGAAATGATAATTTTTACTAATTAGTTTTAATCACTTTAAATCTCCTGTCCTAGTAGAACTAGGTCAGCCAAAGATTTTCACCGTTCAAATCATTCCTAAGCAATTTTCAACCAAAAAAAAAAAAAAGTACCATCTCCGAAATTGAATAATCACGGATGAGAAAAGTATGTCAACTTTCCCTTAAATTATTTCAGATTTGCTGGCTAACCATTAAAATAACAAATTGCTGAGACACATGGGTCTGTATGGTCGATCTTGGGCTACTGTCACTTCCTTCTTTACAATTTTTTTTTTTTCCGATGCTTCGAATATTCTGCTTTGACTAAATATTTCTAGTTTCACACACTAATCACTAAAAATAAAATATATGAAAGATGCTTTTTGAAAAAAAAAATATATATATATATTATTTAATGCTAAAACAAAAGGCAAATTCTGATGGGATCTGCTTGTTTTGTTTCTAGTGTCGTTTTGCAAAACTGTAGCCTTTGGGGGCTTTGTCAGCTTTCTCTCGTGGCACGTGAGTGTTGACTTTCGTTTCTTGTTGTCAAAGTTAGGTTTTTGTTTTCTGCGTTTTGGTCTTTTGATTGCCCTTTACGTGGTGTTTAGGTGGCATTTGCACATTCCCCAAAGCTATACGTTTTGGTCAAATTTCAGGGCCTGAGCCCCACAAAAGTCAAATTTAAAAGAGCACTCAGCACATATCACTCCACGAGGTTAGGCGTCCTTGCCTTTTGTGTTCTGGCCAGCTTTTTTTCCTTTTTTTTTTTTTTAGCGGTAATTCGAATTCACTTTTCAGATTCGAAAACGTATTAAAATATAAGTACAAAATTATGGTCAATTCTAATTCGATTTGGTCAAATTCTTCGGTCTTAATTAATTATTTAATTTTTAAAAAATATTTATTAAAATTTTTAAATTTTCACATGTTTTAAAATATTTTTATAATTTTTAATTTCTTTTTCACTTTGACTTTTTATACTTTCAATTTGTATCATTTAATTCTTCTCTATTTGTTTTTACAGTTAAATTTTATTAAAATTCTCAAAATATTATTGTATTTTTTAAAAAAATTTATAAAAAATCTAAAATTAATAATATTTTTGTAATTTTTGTACTACTCTATTAGGATTTAACAAAAAATTTTAATAAATAAAGACTAAATGAGATATTTTAAAAATATGAGATGCCAAAGTAAAAAAAATTAAATATCAAAAAAATATTTTAAAATTTGTGAAAATTTAAAAAGTTTAAATAAAATTTTTGTTTAATTTTGTATAAAATTCATAATTCACGAGTTATATTAAAAATTATCATCCATCATTTCTTGTAATAAAATGATTTGTTTTTCTTTAAAGAGAAATCATCTCATCTTGCTTGTGGGATCTCTCTGAATCTCTGACCGTGCCGGCTATGGTCCTTTGCAATCACATGCCAACATCTTATTTTATTATTACTGTTATTTTATACATAAGAATCACTAAAAGATATTCTTGATACGAGGAATTCCATCAAAACTTAATTAATTACAAGATCTCAAAGAGTACATGGACCTGAAACCCTTTTCATGCATGTATTCTAGATCTGTGTCAAATATCCACGCATTAATTTCAAATCCTTAGAGATAAACCTATTAAAATGATTAAAGACTTGTTGAAGATTGCGTTAGAAAGCTTAAAAAGTATTTTTAATATTTAAAAAGTTGTGCCAAATAAAAAGTTAATCTGTTTGGTAAAAAATTTCAAAAGTACTTCTTTGACTTTTTATTCTAAAAATGATCAAAACGCACTTTTAGAAAAAGCTTAAAAATTAAGCTTTTGCCAAAAAGTTTTTTTTGACTTTAAAAGCTCTATTTCCTAACGCAATCCCAAACAAGCCCTAAATACTTAATCTTTAAACTTTTTTATGTCTTTTATTTTGGAAAATTTCTAAACTTAAGAAATTTAACTTTTTTTTTTTTTGGGGGGGGGGGTTCAAAATTAGGTCTAGTTCCGCCATGGGTGGTCGATCACATGCATGGACCAAAATAAAGAGTTAGTTATCTTTTTCTTTCTTTATGTTTTTCTCTCATATTCATTAAAATTATAACACGTTAATTAATGTAGCAATGGGATACCAAAACAATTGGAACAATTCATTTTTATTTAGACCTTCAAGAAAAATACCCTTTTATGATGATTTTCCAGAATTCGTTCTCTTCTTTTTGTGAGGAATTTTATCTTAGAATTCAAGTTAATCATTTCCAATCACGGCTTATCGAACTAATCTAATGGGCTAAAGTAATACTATTTAGTAAATTAATATATAATTATCATACAATTGGATGATATAGCAGTTTAAAATAATGCTAAAATATAAAGAGCAAAGCTATTTAGCAGATTGCTATACAATTCTCATATAACTAGAATGCTGTGGTAGTAAAAATTAGTTTTTAAATCAGTAATGACTTCTAAAAAGAAAAAAATTCAAGGCCCGATTTTTATTACACATCATCTTAAACAGATGACAATCGTATAACAGTCTACTAAATAATATAATTCAAAAATTTAACATAATTCTATAATTTATTATTCGAATTACTAACCATCCAAACATCAAACACGATATAGTCTTAATGAACCCACTTATCACGACAGGTGAACAGGTAGGTCAAAATTTGCTTGGAATCCGAATCCAACTTCGAAGAAAGATTTCCAGCCATTTTTCTTTACAATAAATTGCTATAATTCGAAGAACGCTAATATTAAAGTAGCTTATAAGTACTACTGAAATTATTAACAGCAAAATTGTAGGATATCTGTCGCTTAGAATCTGAGTAGATCCAGAAAAGCTTGGATCTAACTCTGGTCCGCGGCAGGACTTGTAGAGAACTGTTGGCTTTTTAACGTTTTTCGTCATGTACCTTTGAGTAGCTTTTTAGTGGACTGTGGAACTGTGGCCAAAGGCAACAGTGGGAATTTGGCAGCAGCGATCATTATCAAATTTCAATGCTTTATATTATTGGAAACGATGCTACAGTAAAACTCAATTTTTAAAATCATTACTTCTTTTTTTTTTTTTAAACTTCATATAAATTTTATGAACTTTAGGCCTTTTTTATATATTTATTATAATCTTTAAAAATTTTCATTTTAGTACTTTAAACTTTAAATTTTAAGCTTTTCTCATTTTATCCCATTATGTTAGAATTGACCATTAAATGCTTTTAAAATTTTTAAAATACTTTTGTATATTTTTTGTTAAAAAAAAATTATAAAAAAGTCTAAAAAAGGGTATTTTAGAAATTTTTGTACCTCTCTATTAGTATTTAACAGAAAATCATAATGAATGGAGTGTAAGTCATAAACATTAAAAATTTAGGATATCAAAATAAAAATTTTTAAAAATTAAGAATATGTCAAAAATGACTGAAGTTCAGCCTCAAGGTCAGGGGTCTATTTAAATTTTCTTTTTCTTTTTTTTAAAGCAAAAAGGCAGAACGAGAAACCAAATATAATTACCCTATTTGAACATTACTATAGTAGCACTACCTTATCATCTCCGATTATATAACAAAAGTATAATAATTTATTAAATTATTAAATAACATTTGTTTGTTTTGGGTTTTTTTTATGAATATAGTTGGGTCATACATTTACACAGTCCCTGAGTTGTTTGAAACAGGGAGTCTACTGCCCTATATTCCCAAATCTAAGCCTGTTGAATACACGACTTTTGGGGCCCCATATCCTGTCTCACGCGTGAAACGAGGAAAAACCCTTCTTTACAGGGCATGCCCTTGGATTGGATTCATCATCAACCACCACCGCACCCCCAAAAGTAGCACCATTTTTCTGACCTTCTTTCTTCATCCCTCTTCCTTTCTAATGCAATAAAATGCATATATTAGATCATCAATAACAATAAATATTTTTAAAAAACAAAATAAAATCAACCGTTAAAAAAATGCTTCCTCTGTACCTCTGCTTCTTTTTCATAGTACTTCGCCACTGTTTCCCCTAAAAACAGCTAAATATCTATCTCCCTCTCTCTCTCTGGATTTCTCCCTGTTTCTTACTAAAAGTTTTTACGGAATCCCCTGAACTTCTTTTACCTTTTTGCTCCCCAATACCCCTTTTTAACTCCCGTATCATAGAGCTTCTTTTACCTTTCTTCCACCTTTTTTTCTTCTCCCACAAACAACAAATGGATGTAAGCTCCTAGCTTCCTCCCTCC
The DNA here is from genome assembly GCA_900184695.1 of Betula pendula. Taxonomy (NCBI): domain Eukaryota; kingdom Viridiplantae; phylum Streptophyta; class Magnoliopsida; order Fagales; family Betulaceae; genus Betula; species Betula pendula. Next base: position 31,500 of record FXXK01001949.1, read on the forward strand.
CTCCCTCCCTCCGTACTGTTTCTTAGATTATAATGTTTTTGAAATTTTTTTCCTTTTTTAACTTTTGTTAAATTGGTTGTAGGAGTACTGTAAGAGAAGCGGACAAATCCCGGCGTTTGGCGACTGGGATTACGCAAACGAGTTGCCAATCACTCAGTATTTCGATTGTGCAAGGCAAGCCGGCCTGATTCGTTACAGTTCTTCCTCTGGCGACAGTGATCCCCACGTGGGTGGCGGTGGCGACTTGTACGCCATTCATCTCAAGAAACCTCATCGTACCGTTCCTCCTCCCCGCAAGGTGTCGGTTGTTTTTTGTTTTTTTTTTTCATTTCTTATTTTATTCTCTTTCTTTCTTTATTTTTATGTTTTTTGTTTTTTGGGTAATATTGTGCAGACAAGGGGAAGAGAAAAGCGGGGGCCGCATGTTAAGGAGCAGAAAAGGCAAGGGAAGGTGTGTGACGTGGCGGAACCGCCAAGGAAACCCAGTCGGCAGCTGCTGCAACACTACGACGCCGTTCCGCCACCAATGCCTGCGGCTAGTGCTAGGCCTCCGAAACCTGTTGATGAAGATCTCTACAAAATCCCTCCCGACCTCCTCCGCACTTCCAAGCGGGTAGGCCCCTCTATTTTTTGTTTTTTGTTTTTTTTGGCGTCTTTATTATCTAACATATTTACAACCTATTTTATTTTATTTTTATTTTCTTTTTCAGTCACTAGTTTAGGCTCTCATTCATTCATACCTCTGTGGTGGAGCCACATGGCCAAAATTTTCAAAAGTTGCTTTGCATAGAATAGGTTTACGTGTGCCTCACGCTACTCTCTCCTTCAGAATCCATTTTAGGAGATTCTCTCTCAGTCTCTATATGAATCTAGTATTTTGTAATGTAAATAATTTTTACTAAAAGAAAAGGAGAAATGGAACACAAATTCTGTCTTTTACACTAGGTGGCATTTCCCACGTTAGCTTTTTACTACCAAAATTATTTCTTTCTGCAGCTGTCTTTCTTATTAAGAGTAAAGAACCGGTTTGAGATTGTGAGCTTTTATTTATAGAAGAAGTTTGAAAGAATTTTTTTAAAAATGCTTAATTTTCAAGTTTTTTTCTAAAACACAGTTTGGGCTTTTTTTTTTTTTTTTTTTTTTTTTTTATTATTATAGAAAATAAATGATTTTTAAGTTTTTTTTGTTAGGAATAAATCTATATACAAACTTTTATCCCATTTTATTTTTGTTTTGAAAATTACTATTGAATTAACTTTCAATATTTAATAATGATTCATCTTAAATTAAATTATAATTTTAAAAGTCACATCACATTTAAAAATAAAAATTTTACATATAACATACTTTTTTATTAAACGGACATATTTTTTCGGACATAAATTTTTTATAAATAAGCTTTTAAAGGTGAAATGTGTCTTTTAAATATGTAAAAAATACACATTTTTTTTATTAATGCTATTTTTAAAAAAACATTGAGAAGCATATTTTATTAAAAAAATATGTAATTTTCATATACTAAAGATACATGTCACTTTTAAATATTAATTTGTATAAATTTCATAAGAATTAATTTGTAAAAAAAATTTGTCCTATTTTTTCTTGTCACGACTTTTTATTTATTAAAAACCACTTTTTAGGCACGGAATTCATGAAAGCAATTAAAGAGTATTAAAGAGGGAGTTATCCAACGATTTTTACTATGAAAATTTTTTTACCCTTGGTTTTTCTCACATAGGAAATCTCCGGGCCATGGGGTGGGGGGGAAAGGGTAAAATGCGAATATACTTGAATGTCGTCATGACACGTCTTGTACCATTACTTTATGTCCGTAAACTACTGACTAGTTTTGTATCATTTATTTATTTGCACGGAGGCTCATACAAACCATAAATAAAAGCTCAGATGCCGCTGAAAAATTTAAAACAAATGGGAAATTAGTTTTTTTTTTTTTTTAATGTTATTTTAACTTTTGGTTGTGACAAAAATAAATTAGAATTTGTTTATGATGCGCACATATTCTAATCTTTTCAATTTTTTTGTTGTAGAAAAAAATGCTGGGATTCGTTTCAAGATGCCTGGTTCCGGCTTGCGCTGGATGAATTTGTAGTACTCCCTCCTCCCCCCATGTTTTGCTTTTGTTTATGTAGAAATTGATATGGAAAAAAAAATGTAGTTGGTGCTCTCTATGCACTCTTTTGTTGCGTCAAAAATGTACGATGCTATGTGAGATGAGGCAACTAGTGACTTTGAAAAATATATGTTAATTAGTTTTTGTTTTTATTTATTTTTTTAAATTTGAGTAGTTGGACAATTCTAATTAAAACGTGTAAGTTGGAGGGGTGCCTATAGCGGGCGTGCCTAATTGAGGAAACTCAAAGTTTGCTGAATGGATTTTATCTCCGGAGGGTGAATCACGTCAAAAGACACCTCAATGATGCGGCTCATCAGCTAGTTAAGAAAGCGGTAGCTCTTAATGAGACTCAAACCCCCATAAGTTTTGTTCCCCTTTGTATTTTTCACATTGTTTCTATGAAGCGTTGTACCTAATATGTTTTATCTAATGAGAGCCATTCTATTCTTTTCAAAAAGAAGAAAAAAAAAAGCAGCGGGCGTGCCTAGGCCTGGGAGTCGGATAATTCGGGATCGGTTGAGACTCTTCCGTCTACTGTCCCGCCCATTGTCAGGAAGTCGGTAATTTCACTGACTTTTTTTTGACAAAAGGCAATAACATATTTAAAACTGTCACTGTCAAGTTAGTGACAGTGATGTACAGTACTGTAATAGGCTTCGGCCCTATTTTTTGGGCTTGTCATGTTTTTAGCATGGGCCTTTGTCCCAACCGTTTGGGCTTAATTTTTTTCTTTTCTGGCCCAGTTTATATTTTTTGAGGGCTGGATTTTTGGGCTTTAGCTTTAGAATGGGCCATACTCTCCCGTCAAGTTAGTGACAGTGATGTACAGTACTGTAATGGGCTTGTCATGTTTTTAGCATGGGCCTTATCCCAACCGTTTGGGCCTAATTTTTTTTTTCTGGCCTAGTTTGGATTTTTTGGAGGGCTGGACTTTTGGGGTTTAGAATGGGCCATACTTTCCCTTTTAACTTCTAATTACAAGTGAAAAAAATCTATTTTTTCTTTTGTCAAATTTTGTATAGAATGGGCTTTAGGCTTAAGAATGAGCCAATTCTTAGAGCAAGTGGTTATTTAATATTTGTTTAAAATGGGCCTGTCATTTTTAGCTAAGAATCCAGCAGAATTGAAAGAAACCATGCGTTTTAAAAGTATAAATTACTGTAACTGTGCAGTAGTAAACATATTAAAAATGCTAATAATAAAGCCCAAATCAAATATTGAATAAAATCTCAAAACTGAATATTACAAACAGAATACTTAATCACAGAAAGCCCAAATTAAATATTGGAATAAAATCTCAAAATCCAAAACATATGCAAATTATGAAATGCTGAGTGCTGATCTATGATCCAAAACACCTGACATAGACAATATATATTCACCTTTACATCAACATTCAACACCCACTACCAAAAAAAATAAAAAAGAGTTTTACCGACATATCTTTCTAGGCGCTTGTACAAGATGCGCTGAAAAACAGGTGTCGATAACAAAACAAACATCAGTATTTTAATATAAGCGCCAATATAGTGTTTATTTTTTGTAGTGACCTATCTTAAAATTCTCTAAATACCAGTTCAAATGAACAAGCTAAATATCTAAAAACACTACACAAGACGAACTAAAAAGAAAAAACATAACAGAAAAATGCCACAACAACAACTAAAGAAATTACAACCTTGCTTTAATCTTTGATTAAGTGGCCAAGTGGCATGATCTCATGATTTCATCTGCTGCTTCGTCATCAGGCAAAAGTAGTGGTTGTGATGAATTGCTGAATTCATCAACCCATAAGAAACTACCCATATGATTATGCATTGAACATGTAAAGTGAAAAAAATTAACAATTAGAGTATATTAGTGTATGCTTTTTAAGAATAAAAATAAATTAGGCATTAATTTGATTAGCCACTACAAAGCTTTTTCGTGATTGAAATGAAAAAAAAAAAGAAAATAAGGAAATAGAATACCTAGCTAGCCTCAAGTACAACGATAGAAACGTCCGTCCAAAATTCCTACTAGTCCGCCCCACACGTGCACAATGGGGTATGCTCCATCTTTTCTTGTTTTCTTTCTTCTTTTTTTCTTTTTTATTTAACTATTTTCTTATTTTTCCTATTTCATACAAAGCTTTTTAGTTTTTTTTCATCGTGATTTAGATGAAAACTAACTAATAAAGTGATGAAAATAAAGATCAATGTGAATATAAAAAAATAAAATAAAATAAAGATCAATGAAGTCGTGGGCCCCAAGTGTAAAACAATGGCAATCTGGGAGAGTTGGTTCACCTACTTTCTTTTGTTGCCTTTGATCTTGTGTTGGAAGTATATTTTCCAATAAAGACTCCAGTCATTTTACCTAATCAAAAAACGTTATTCCCTATTTTACTTAATTATTTTTTAATACAAATTTCAACAAATTCTCTATTTTTTTTAAATATTATTTTTTAATCTTTTTTTTTCCACTCTTTGACTCAAATTTAGCTAATATTGCATCCTTTAGCTGCCGGAAATGCTCAGTTGATTAGATGACATGAATGTAGTTTGTAGATCCATCTCATGCATAGTTATTTGTCTATATTGGAAATAATGTAGGCAACATTATTAGAAAAAAAAAATAAAGGAATTTGCGGATGAATTTGCGGATAATTTATTTTTTCTAATTATTTGTAGAAAAACAAATAGTGTATATACATATACGAAGTTTGACTGATAAAAAAAAAAAAGCACGTTTTGGAAGAGCTTCAGAAATGCTTAAACATCTACTTGGGGTACATCTTGGGGTCCTTCTCCATTTTTTTTTAATTAAAAAAATCAAGGCTGGCCCCACTTCTACCACCATGCCAGTGTAAAGCGATTTTTTTTTTTAAAAAAAAAAATAGAGAAAGACCCAAAGAAAGTACCCCAAGTAGATGTTGCATACCTCGGAAGAGCTTTCACCTCTGAATATTCAAAGTTCCTTTTTAAAAGGCTCAGGAAATGTTTTCACATAGTTGTTTGGAGTAAAACAATTTTCCTACGTGGACTATAATTTTATAAGAATTTTCTAGAAAAAAAAAAATTATCTATAAGAATTTTCTGGTCCCAAGAGATTACGTATACATCATTTATTTTATTTTATCATTTATTTTGTTTTTCATTATATATAATGATGATGCTTTTGTCCGAGGACACATGGAATCGTCGCACTGATTTAGGCTTTCACTGTCAAATGGGGAAAGCATTCTTTTCAGCGGTGATTAAGGAAGGTCATATAAACCGCTCATAATCTCGAACCATCCAATGCTGTCTTCGCTTGTCGGACTCCCCACTACGCTCCCTCCCAACTTTTTTCAGGACCACTTAACCGAAAGCTACACCAAAAGTTGTTTTGCGTTGACGCCGTCTAAATGGCTCACAATAAAAACATGCCCCCAAACTTCCCAACAACATCCATTCAAACAGCCCTTTCCACAACCACAACCTAAATTTAGATTCCTCCTTTATCCCCCTCCTTTTTTTTTTTTCTTTTCTTCTTCCCCACCCCCCCCTTCTTCCGGGCGGGGAAGAGAAAAGATAAAAATCTTTTTTCATCATGTTTTTCATGCATCTCTATATAATTTGATGGATGAATTCACCATTGAATTTAAGGAATTTACATGTGAGTCTTGTTAATTGAACGATAGATTCATAAATAGATGGTTCGAAGAGTATTTAGATAATGAAGTATAACATTCATTTTGTTTAAATTGTTAGCAGTTTTGAAAAGTAATGTGAGAGACTCTATATGAGATTCATCTACCCAAATAAATGTTGGATTGTTCGGTTATCTATCTAGGTAGGTAAATCTTATATAAGACCTCTTACATTATCTGCTCAAATTATTAATCATTCGAACAAATAATTACTGTAAGTCCAAATTCGATTAAATTGCTGGAGTTGCTCCGGATGTATGTGTAAGGACAAAATTTTAAGAAAAATGTTTTATTTCATTTTTGGTCCATATCTTTTTTATTTTTATATAAGAGATGGACAAATTTATTATTAAATTTATGAAACTCTGTTTCACAGATTTAATGAAAAATTATAAATAAACGTTAACATCTCTCAAATTTTAAATGCCTTTTTTGGAAGAAGAGGAATTCTTTATACTTATCCCAATTATCCACGATGGAAACTTTTGGCGTCGAGAATTGGATTCTGCAAATGATGTTACCTACTGTCATGTCAAATGTCAAATGTCAATTACATATTTGTTTTTCAATTAAAATATCCAACATCAAATGAACCACACATTACAAGCAACTCGTGCAATAGATTAGAAAAAAAAAAAAAAAAAAGAAAAAAAAAAAAAAAAAAAAAAAAGAGAGAAGGTAACTCGTGAAATTAATGTGTCCTCAAGTATGTAAATATCTATAGACATAAAGGAGAGAAACAAATAGAGATTTTGCTTAGGAAAAATTTATAGGTTTTTTAAAATTATCCAATCACAAAGGATTGAGCATGCAAGATTTCTTTAGAGGGTTAATATAAAAATGTCAATTGTATGCAACAAAAGGGTATAACACACGTATGCTAAAGCCAAGTTTCTGATTCATCTTTGTTAATAACTTAATATATTTATGCTCAAATTATAATAATTAACCATCCGCATTAAATAAAGGATGGCATCGCATGTCTAGTGATACAAGCAATGAGTAAATTAACTAATATATTTATGCTCACAATATAATAAGCATTGTATGCTCAAACATACCATATCCGCGTTACTTTTTATAATACAAGACCAGCATTCCAACGTTCGGAAAAATACTTGCGAGACCTAGTCAAGATGAGCTTAGTCATTATGAGCAACGGCGGCAATACAAAAGAGGGTTGAAAGAGGAAGACAGCTGAGTAGAAGAAGAAATAAGCGTCTCGAATTATGTGATTATGTGAAATAGAAATTGAATAGCTTAGGGTTCAAATAAAAACACACCTTTTTTTTGTGCTCTTGTAACACGTATCGATATTTAATTGGATATTACAAGGAATGAACGTTAAAAAATTAAAAGAACTCTAATGGAAGGAACTATTTGATACATATTAAAACCTTGGATGGTAAAAATTGACAAAATTTAAACTTAGAGAGTGATTTAACAAAAAGTGATATTTCAAAAACATTTAAAATATTTTTTTCTAAAAAGTCCAATTGTTTAAAGGGCAATATTACTCATCATTTTTTTTACCTTGATAGTAAATTTGAAAAGTCAAATGAAAAAAAAATGATGTTTAAGACAAAAAAGAAAGGAATGGGGGATATGTTTGTCTCATGATTTATGTTATGGGAAAAAAAAGTCTCCCCAGTTGTCCTCATTATTTGCTTTTTCAAAAGTTTTAGGCAGAAATTTAGTGCGAAATCTATGCAAATTTGTCTATTACATTTCTCGAAGTTCAAACATATACTGCAGTAATTAATATGTTGAAGGAGAATGATGGAATAGCGAGTCAGCGCATCAATTTGCTAAACCGCCGTCCAAGAAAAGTTCGTATCTGCTCAACTGCTTTAACAATATTATCTATCTATAAATAAATAAAGAAATAAAAGTGCTTTATTAAATACATAATCCACAATTCAAAAATGAAAATGTGGTGCCGACACTTTTAAGGATTGGTCATTGGCAGGAACAAGGGAGACCCTACAACACCAGTCTCTCAGCCGTTCATCGATTCCAATCACTTCAAACAAGTAGGCCAAATGTCATAATCTCACTCGGATAATCCAAACAATTCCATTTTGGAAATTCAAAAAGGTTACCAAGCTGATGTAGACCAGACAACACAAGCCAAACAAACAATTATAGTAACATGTTTTATACTATTTTTAAAAATGCACGATTTTTAAGAACAAAATGCAATTTACCGGAACCGTGTTTTAAAAATAGCATTTTTAAATTACATGTTTTAAAATCGTTAGTTTTAAATCGTACGTTTTGAAATTGCAAACTCAATCAAAACTTTATACACTAAAGTATTCGTTCGAGATAATAGGAAAAGAAAACCACGTACATTTGCTCATCTATATACGCCTAAGATGGACAAAAACTTGCCCAAGATGATCAATACAGGTAATGTGTACAAATATTTGAAACTCTTTTACAGGTAACAGAGCAGGAATTGGTGTGTACAGCAGCCGCAGGAGATGAAGAGAGAGGGAATCTACAAAGGGTTTATTTCATCAAGCAGTGTGCGTTATTGATGCAGCTTTATGGAGCCTCTCAAGGATGCCATTTGCCTTTCTCTTGGCCCTGGAAGACCCGCTTTGTGCAAGCTTAGAGAGTGTACCATTGGCATTTTCTTCTTCCCTAATTTCCTTCCATTTAGTCCGATCATTAAAACAGATTGTATGGAGAATAGCAACACAATTCTCCTTGTTGCGTTCGCAAGTGCTCTCCCTAATGATACGGAGCAAGCACGGCAGGGCGCCAAGCTCGCCCATTTCCTCGACCGCCTTCTGATGGCCAGAAAGCATTGCAAGTATGGCGAGCAATTCATCAACCAGTATGCAGTCCATAATCTTTTTCAAAATAACTCTCACTGCGCCTTCACGGACTGCCCTCCCTTTATTCTCGTGGACAATGCATAAGTTGAATATTGCTGAAGCAACATCCTTCATGGCTAATGGATGCCCCTCATCTAAAAGGTCAATTAGAGGTTTAAAAGCACCGGATTTTCCAATAATGAGCTTGTTGGTATCAAGGGCCGACAATGTGAAGAGGGCTGCAGCAGCATTGCTCCTTGTCTGAATGGTTCCAGATTTTAAAGATTCAATAAGCAGAGGTATGACCACTGGATTCTCGGCGACTAATCTCTTATTATTATCATGAATTGAGAGGTTCAAAACTGTTGTGATCAAATCCTCCTGAAGACCAGGGTGAGTATCAGCGCTGCCTGGTGAGAGTGGATTGAGCAATTGAGGAATGGCATTGGTGGACTCACCGAATAGGGCCCGAAATGATGGCGTTCTCTTCGTTAGAAGCCGAAGCTCTTTTGCAGCTTCTTTCTGATCAGAAAGGGATCGGGACATCTTGTCAAGCAGCGAGTTCAAATAGTCTCGGTCTGCATCAGTCACTAACTCCTCATTAATATCCTGTACAGGCTTTGGAAGATCAACTCCATGCTCCTTGCACCATTGGGAAATCATTTCTCTGACCAATTGATTAGAAGTGAGAACTGTATGGGAGAGAACTTGTTGGGTTTGAGGACATGTCCGGCGGCCTTCATTCAGCCACCTTTGGATGAATGCTCGATCATAAGTCTGCAGATCAACACACATATTAAATGCACTAAATCAATTATACCATGGTTTTGCAGATCAATGAGAAGGGAAAAGCATAAGAAATGGCAAAAACATAAAGAAAAAGATGGACTGTACAAAGATGATATTAATTTTGAAGCAGAAATAATTGGTGCTTGTTGGTAACAAATTCGTTGTATGTTATGAATGAATGAGAACAGATTCCTAATTCTACTTTTTGAGTCATAATTTGAGATATTGTTTTGGTATCCAAATTGGATCATCTTCCACAGTATCTCACATTTCAATAACTTAGCCTACTGGCACTGTTAAAATGGAGATGGTGATCTCATTCGATATCATTGATCACTCAATTCATAAAATTCCACTTCCATCAAAATTTGGAACTCAAACCATCTAGAGTTTCTTTTTCTTTTCTTTTCTTTTCTTTTCTTTTCTTTTTCTTTTTCTTTTTTAATTTTATTTTTTGATTAATACTCAAACCATCTAGAGTTCCTGACACAAAAGAAGAAGGAATTATCTGAAGGAAAGCTTGTCATAAATTCTCAAGATCACTTTTGTTCAATCATTTCAAATACCAAAAATGAGTGAAAAAATGACATTCTTGGATGAAAGTTCAGCAAGAAACTTCGATTAAAGAAGCATCAAATGAAGACAAAAGTGATAGCTGGATATTTATACAGAAGATGGTAGTAGATCTTTTGGATTTATCTTGATGGATGTATATCAATTCATCTTTAGAAATTGGAATCACCCTCAGTTTTTCTCTCAAAATAATGGAGGAAGTCACTAAAAGGCAATAACTTAACTCACCACATCTTTTATCATGAAATCAATTCGGAACGTAATCTAGATTTCAATAGAAGTAAACTCCCTGAAAACCAATTACGAAATGAAAAGCAAGTATTTTGAATTCCTCAGAATTAAACCCCAGAAACAAATCCAGTCCTAGGCAAAGCCACAGCTCTTTCAAAATCAAGCAGAAATTCTCCAATCTACAATTCTTGAAATTGCCAAATCCCAAAATATAACTCTAAACACAACAAATCAGAGGCTGAATCAGAACTCAAATGTATTAAAAAAAAAGAAGAAAGACTTGAAATCCATCGCCATCACAGAATAGAACATTCCATACTAGTATACTTCAAAAATGGTCTAGAAATGTTTTTTTTTTTAAAAAAAAAAAAAAAAAAATCTCTCTCATGTTCAAATTGAGCCAAACCCATCAAAATTCCCACAACAACAAACGTAAATGCAACTTCAAACTAGAGAGAGAGAGAGAAAGAGAAGCAAGCAACCTGTCCAGTGGCCAAAACAACAGGGTCCCTCATGAGCTCTTTTGAAATGGGACATCTGAATTCTGGAGGAACAACCAACCCATCATCCAATCTCAAAGAGAGAGACCTCTTCAACTTCAACTCCTTCAAAGAAGACAAGGCCCTGATGGCCTGGTCGGCCGTCTCTACGTTATAGTCATCTTCATCCACAATCGCCTTCACCAGTCTCTGCAACTCCCTTTTCAGCTCCGTCGCCTTGGCCTCCAAAACTCTATCAGACTTGGCCATTTTGGAGAAAATCAAAAGAAAAAAGAAAAAGAAAAAAGCAAGATCTTGGATGGGAATTAGAGTGGGTAATCCCACAGGAGATTCACAATTCTCGGCTGCTGCTCCTTCATTTTCCTTTCTTTCTCTCTTGCTTTGTATTTTCTTTCGTCTTTCTTTTCTCCTCTCCTCAACGAGAGAATGAAACCGAAAAAAGATTTTTTTTATGAGACGGAAAATTGGGATGTTTGTCGTATGCACCTAGTTTATTATTCATTTTCATTTCAAAATTAACTTACACTTCTAAACTACCAAGCCGCAGACCAATTACGGTTGAGAAAGGTTGTATACCATATTTCTTATTTTATAATATTGATGAATTGTTTTAATTTTTTAATTTTTTTTTAAGTAATACTATTTAGTAGACTATAATATCATTAAGTTGTATGACAGTCGTACATCAATTTAATAAATAAAATTATTATTTTATACTGACTGGTCTAAGGATTAGTTAGTACGAGCAATGCTATAGCATCTCCCCATATCCTTCTCCCATCTTTCTACTTTTTAAAATTACTATTGGATCTATAAATTTTATGTGGGGACTACATAAGATTCATAGATCCAATGGTAATTTTAAAATGTAGAAAAATAGGAGAAGAACAAAAGAATGAGCTGTAGCATTTCTCTAGTTAGTACAGGTTAAAATTTACGTCAATTTAAGCACAGTAAATCTCTTATATGCTTTCTAACATTAGCTGTTCAAATTATTAACAATTTAATCAAACTAATTGATGTGAATCTGAATCTGAATTGATATTGTCTTATCAATAATATAGGATAAAGCTTATAAAAATATAATTTCTGTCGTTGCTGATTTCCATTTCTCTCCCTAGGCCTGCCTGATGATGCCTGAGAAATTCTAGGTGTTTCTGAAAGTGAGAGTTCAAAAAACTTCAAACCCCATTTTATGATTTATATGTACTACGTTAACGATACAAACTGAAAAGTATTTATGACAGCGTACGTAGCCAATATATTTGGTGTTGCATTTTAATTCCATATATGGTTTAAAAAGAACAAAAAAATATTTCTTCAAAAAAGACTGAAAGAAGGGTAGTTTTGGGTTAGCAAATATGGTGATACTGTATAATTTTCCTTTGAACAAGAACACACATTTCTTTTGTCGGTGGTATATATATATATATATATACCTTTCTTTTAAACAAGTGGAAAGCTTTTTGTTAATGACAAAGAAACCTTTCAAGGTGGATAACTTTGTGTATTTACCTTGTTAATAAACTTGGAGCTCACAACTCGTGTCTTTTTTTGAGTCGTAGACTTCGTCTGGAGATAGGAGACGGAACTAAGATTATAGAAGAGAGGGACAAAGCTAAAAAATTAAGACTCTATTTGATTTGTGAAATAGGTCCTGGAATAGAATGATTATTCCTATGAAATAATTATTTCTTTATTTGGTAAGAGCCTATTCATAGAAATAGTTATTCCCATAAGAATACTTATTCCCTTACGAAGAGGAATAAATATTCCTTTTAAAAATGAGAGGAATACTTATTCATTTTCTAAAGGAATAGAAATTATTGCAGCATCTTCTCATAAAAGCCATTCACACTTTAACATCAATTTTTATTTATTTTTAATATTATGAAACCATTTGGTGATGTGTTTTTCCTTTTTTTAAAAAAAGTAAAATAAAATAAAATTGATGGGTGAATATGATGATTTTTTTTTTTTTCAAAAAAATAGTTATAGTATAATAGTTTTTTGTTTAAAAAATAAAGAAGAAAACGTCATTAAATTATATTTGTATTATAAGGGTATTTTAAGAAATTTGATTACAATATGATTCTATTCACTAGCATATTCCATTATACCAAATAAAAGAATATATATTTAGTGTTCTATTCTATTGTTACAACCAAATTAAGAAATATGAATAACTATTTCATTCCACATTTTTCTATTTCAAAGAATAACTATTCTTTTTCCTAATGGAATAGTCATTCTGCGAACCAAACAAGATCTAAATGTTTTGGGGATAAAAATTAATTTTAGGGGGTTCATTTTCATAAAAATACTTAAAAACTTATAAGAAATTTTTAAAATTTTATAATATTTTTAAAATTTTGGAGGGTTCGGAGAACTGATCAATCTCAAAGAGTTGGTAGCACCTATGAACATTTGAACCCCAAACTTTATGGACTTTCACCACCAAAAACCAGGGCTTGCATCACTAAGCAAACCCTTGGGGTTGTGAAAAGCATCTTCTTTTTTTAAGATTTTTTTTTTTTCTTCAGCCAAGGATGAAGAAATTTTTGGCAGAGTTAGGCCGAACTTGAATTACACTGCTTCTCTTTTGACAACCATTAGACATTCGACGTGGAATTATTTTACGGTATAAATTCATATTATTTTTTTAAAAAAAAAAAATTAAATGACATCGCAATATACCCACTATCTGACAATATATAATTTTTTAAATTTAATCTCAACCATAAAATAATTTCTTTTCATTTTAAATAAAATGGAGAAGATCTTGATCCCAAAAAATGGGAATACATATGTGCCCAAATACTAATTGCGAGGGATTAGGATTTGCTAATGTCAAAGTTAAAGGAAAAAAAAAAAAAAAAAAAGAAACTCCACGGACACAGTGGGCGGTGTTAGAATGTTTTACCTGGGGGGTTACACCAAGTTTAAAAATTAATTCATTAAGCCTTTAATTTCGAATATTGCTTGCTTATTTTGTTAAAATTTGGCAATGCAGACCTCTTTTTTTTTAAAAAAAAAAAAAATCGTATAAAGAGTAACTTCTTCATTTATCATATGTTCCTAAACATTATATCAAGTGAAAACAATACTAATAACACATTATAAAAATGAATAAACCACAATAAACACATAATGAAAATTGGGGAGAATCTGTCTTACTCTGCAATATTTCTTTCTAACTTGAAAAAGAAATGCAAAATAAGAATAAAAGTTCCAAAAAATCGAAGATTATAAATTTATTAAAGAAAATGGATTATATCATGCAGCTGTAGCACTAATATAGGCTTTAATTTATTTTTATTTTTTTAAAAAAATGAAGTACTAATAGAGACCCATCTAAATAAACTAGATAACATAAAAAAGCAAGAACGGAGATAGGAGGGCCCGTAGGTGCCATGGCCCCTCCCCCCAAAAAACCAAAAAAAAAAAAAATTAACTTTTAATTTTTTTTTTTTTTTTAATTTATGGCTACCAAAAAATTTTTTGGTCCTACCTAATAATTTTTTGGTCATGACCAATGCCCATTATACATCTGGCTCCAAAAAAGTACAAATGTTAATGATAAAGTGAGCTTCAAACCTCCCAACCAATTTTACATGTATTCTTCATTATTTTTTGTGTGTTAATATGCTTAAGACAGAGGGGAGAGAGAAAGAGAGAGTTGCTTTCACGTCATCCTTTTTTTTTTTTTGTTTGACTTCTAAAATTCAAATCCCTTGTGGTATTTGAAATAACTGATTTTGAGAGTTTTCTAAAATTAGGCTTGATATGCACAGATTCTAAATCTATACCTTTATCTTTCTATTTTTTAAAGCAGATGAAGACCCAACATCCAAAAAAAAAAAAAACCCAAGGAGGTCATATTTTTTTTCTTTAATTGGATAAGTCATATATATATATATATATATATATATAAAAGACACCTGCAACAGATACTCTATATGACTTATTCTCTTCCCTAAAAAGTTAGAGTGCTTCCTAATGAATTATTATAATCCTAAATACACACTACCCAATAAACAGCAAAATGACAAAAATGGGACAATAAAAAAATAAAATAAGAGTAAAAAATAATATTTAATTGATATAGTAAAATATACAGAAGTTTATTGTGAAGTGTTTTTTTTATAGGGCAACAAAAAATAATTTTGTTCCTTACATAGGGCAATATATTTTTTCCCTAGAAAAATCATTAAATTTACCTAAAAAACACGAAAACCATTAAATTAGTTTAAAATTTGAGTCCTATCATTCCATAAATGGTTTTGATGTTAGGATGATTAGATACTTGAACGCACAGCAATTCCAACAAATCATAATAAAGAATTGGAACTTTCCCTACGCACAAACTAACAAGGAGGCTAATAAAGAAGATTTTGATGTTACAATAGAAAAGTGGGCTCAATCTCACAACAAACTTAAACACTATTCATATTCCAATATGAATGACTTCTAATTCTTTTTCTTTGAATTTTTTCAGATTTTTTCATTGAAAAATATGTCAATATGATCTCAATAAAATTATTCTTTTGTGGAAAACTTTTAGAAAGTATTACATTGCGTGTGAGGTAAATAGTCAAATGATGAAATATGATGCATGTATGCATTTGACATATTAAATTGTTTAAAAAGTTAAAAAGGAATTTGGTACGAATGTTGTTGAAAATATCCTCATGTTTGGTAGGGTGGAGAGGTCAAATGTGAAAAGAAAAATAGGTATTGAAAAAGATGAAAGGAATCCTCTTGCTAAAGTGATAAACATAGTTTGAGTCTTTGTGATTATTTAAGGGTGTATTAGGTATTATGATTTTATAGATAAAAAGTGCGATTTTAAATCAAATCGTATAAAATTAATCGTTTAGAATTATGTTTATATATATTTTGTACTATATATATATATATGGAGTACAAAATATAGTTATATAGACTTGAACGTAGATTCTTTGATATTGTAGATAAAGTTATAAGGTATATTATCACTAGTTTATTTAACAAATTTTTTTTTTCTTTTTTTTTTTTTATGATTTATCACAAATGCAAGGTTGGTGAAGTTAATTTTTATTAATTTTCAAAGAATATTTTATCTAATTAACTCAAATGATAAAATCTTAACAATAATTAAGCAGTTAATAATTAGCATGGATTTTCAAAAAATTACATATCAATAAAGTATTAGTTTATAAAATATATAAATAACTTAATTCAACTTGTGAACAAACTCAAGCAAGGTGGAGTTATTAAAGTCTCCAAAGCTATTTTGATTAGAAAAGTGGTACATATCAGGGGTAGCAACTGTGAAAAAATAAATGAATCAAACTTGCCATAAAATCTAACTTGGTGATAAATTTGAGCTTGACTTGTACTCAAAATAAAATTGAACAAACCAAGAGCTCGATTAGTCCCTATGTCAACTAACAATAGCAAGATTTAGAGATTTTTTTTAAAAAAAAAAAAAAAAAGCATAACTAATCTTAACAACGGATATCAACTTGATGTATGGGTTCAATTTTTGAGTTTCCTTTAGAAGTACATAAGTTTGACCTTTAAGCTTGTGGACTTTCGTAGCTTTAAAGAAACTTTGAAACTTTGGATGAGAGAATTGAGAGCTTTGTTTCTTTTTATAAATATGGTGATGAAGGGTCACCTTCTAACTTACAAAGAGGTCAAAGCCAATCAATGGGAGGGGTGGGGAAAATGCGGTTCAAACCGGCTTTGGTAGGGATAATATCCTAAGCAATTTTCCAAAAGAAGAAGTCTAAGCCTATCATTGAGATTTAACTTCCACAACTGTTTCCAAGAAGAGAAAACCTTCAATCCGGTTAGGTTGTAAAATACTACTTTTATAGCCTCAAACCAGAATTTGACATATAAGCTAAAAGCATTAACTACACTAGAGACTAAAACACCTAATCACCCCTTCTCTCATTTCTTTCTTACCCTAATGAACCAACCCTTCAACCACCCTACCTCCCCAGCCACTGCCGAAATCTGCCCCACCTCCAACCACCAACAGACCTACCAAAAGCCATCGCAGGCCACCACCGTAATCCCTCCATCTTCTAATAGATGAGAACCAAGAGAGAGAGAGAGAGATGAACCGAGAGAAGGGGAGAGAGAGATGAAAGGCCGCCAGAATCCGCACAAAAGGCCTCCACTATCTTCTCCCAATAGAGGTGGCTGCTTGGCCGGCCTGTTTTGGCCTTGTGGCACATAGCCATAGCAAGCCGTAGCATATAGCCAAAGGCCACATGGAGGCTTCTAGCCACGCGGGCTGCGGCCTAGTCTAGGCATCGGGCTTCAGGTGGCAGCATTTGGCTGGGGAGGTGGGGATGGTTTAAATGTGGTTTACTAGGGTTAGAATGGGTTGGTTTGGTTTTTAATATGGTGTTTTCAATTCTATTGTATTTGGTGCTTTTAGCTAATATGTCATATTCTCATTGGAAGATGTAAAACCTCACTTTTACAGAATGACCGAATAGAAAGGGCTCTCTTCCAAGAAATGTTAGGAGAACGTGGATGAGTGGAAGACCTAGACTTGCTAAAGAGATTGTAAGTCGAGTGATTTGAGAAACAGTCATTTGAGGGGAGAGTCCATAAGAACTTTGCCTCAGAGGATGGCAGAATTTTTATTTTCAAAATCTCTCTTAACATTGGAATGGTCAAAAATCGAGGGAAGAAGAAGTATATTCCAACCCTAGCTGGGTGAAAAAAATTAAAAAAAAAAAAGGCCTGAACCATGAGCAAAGGAAAAGAGAGATTGCTGAGATTTTAAGGGGTAGGGCAAAAAGAGGTCAGAGTAGGAACCCAAGGGGATCTCCAAATGGACAGGGAAGAGTTTTGGTGAATTTTGTAGCAAACCCCTTGAGAAATAAGGTTCCTGGTTTTTAGGATACCCTTCCATAGCCAAGAAACAGAAGAGTGGGGAAGGGGTATCCTAGGGAGAGAAATGAGCCAGTTTTGAGATATTTACCCTACAGTTGTGTCACCCAAATGTTGTCTGATTGAGTATGAAGTTTTCAACCCAGTCTAGGAATGAGTGACATATTGACATCCTTCATCCACCGAAACCCTAAACCTCCAAGAACTTTTGGAAGACATAAAGAATCCCAAGATTTTAGGGAGAAATTTCAAGGTTCTTTGTTTTTTTAGGGGGAAAAATCCCTACTTAAATGCAAATTTGAATGAGGGAGGTTTTCTCTAAAGACCTTCCTTTGAGCGGTCTTTTCTCCTTTGTAACCCTTTCCCTCATTTAATTATGAGACAAAAAAAGTTCTTTTATCTTTTTCTCTAAAATTGTATTTATGCCAACCCATTGAATGCCTTCAATGCGTTTGAGGCCATATTAAAATTAAATCAGTTAGTGGTGGGCATGCTAACAAGGCCTTTTGTGATACTAAAATTGCAGTGTTATTTAATAAACTTATACGACTACCATATAACTAGGATAACATAACAGTAAAAATCAGTTTTTATTTTTTTTATTTTATTTATTTTACAAGTGTTGATCCAATAACTGATTTTTCCTGCTACAATATATAACAGTTGTATAACAATCTACTAAATAGCATTACTCATACTAAAAATACAAGTTTTTATTAGATTATTTGGCCTTCACTTTGTTCAGCATTATGAAATGGACAAAGTTGATTCCTCACAAGCAGGATGAAATGGTGATCAGTTCTAATTTCTCTGTTTCTTGGGAGGGGTATCCGATACTGGAAAAGACAACTTGAGGAAGGTCTAGCTGGACATTTTCTTTAAGGGCTTAGTTTCTTCACTAAAATGGAAGTGGTGATTTTTCAACAGCCCCCCCTACAATGGAGTACAAGGATACAGGTTGCAGTTGCCAAACAGAAACCGAAATCTGAGGTACAAACATTACAGAAGATACATACTTCTTTGATCACTGAATATACACTAAAAATGTACTAGTATTTCAATGGAGAAGAAGCTAAAAGTTATCCCATCTGTTGTTAGAAGAGCAAACAGCAAGCTTCAAAATGTCCAGTATCCTCGCCAACTGCTTTGTCTTCACATCTCTGACAAAAGATGTGGATATTTTCGTGATCTACAAGAAACAAGGTTAGCTGTGAGCAAATTCAAATCAAGATAGGCTTTGCCTATATATAAAACATGTAGATAAAAAGCCCTGAAGTTATGCAAGTCCACTTAACATTGGAAACTTCTGCTAGCAGTAGATCATATAACATTGAAAAGACGTATCAATACCATAGTAAACCCTTTGACCCTTAAACCTCTATGCAGATTGGTAGCATTTTTCCTTAGCCAATGACCCACTGCCCTTCAGTGCATAATATTATGTACATTATTTTAGTTGCAAGAACTTCCAAATACGAAACAATATATAACAGTGATCACTTACTCTTAAGTAAATTTCGTTACAATGCAGAGAAAACTGCTTTAATAGTGTAATTGTACAAGTCTAATCAATCATAAAATACTACTGGAAGGAGTAAGGTAATCTTCTGATAACGTCTAATGGGTATTATTACCATTTATCACAAAGAGAAGGTAAAAATAGTTTGAAGAGTGTTTTACCAGGGAGTAGAGACTGAATCCTGCCTTCATCAAGATAGGAAGGGCTTATGCATATGGGGAAGGGCTACCACATTGTATGTATAGCTCCTTTGCGTTCAGACAACTGAACAGTACTCTACAAACAATATTTAAAATTATGTGTAGATACAATACATATTGCTCTGCTTTACGATTTTATTTTGGTAGGCAGTCTCTAAAAACATACAAACTGCAATCTTTGTGTTTTCAAGTCAAAAACCTAATAACACCATAAAGCCTACAGATATGCCAGAACCATTCTAGGGTTGACAAGATTATAAACTTTTGACACTACCAATTCCAGATTTTTTATTTATAAGGGGAAGGGGAGAGTGACCTCCGCTTCGTGATACGTGGTCCCCAGCCGATTGAGCTACCCCTTAGGAACCCAATTCCAGAAAATATCAAATAGTAATTAAGAACAATAAAATGTGTATCTTCTACTAGAATAATTTTCCTTGTTATTTGAAGGGCTACTACAATAGAGACTACTGCAAGCATTTTTGACAATTATATTAAAAATAACATATGCCCTTCCTATCTTATATCTTGTACACATCCAATTTTCAAATTTATAAATATTTTGTCATATGATGCCTGGCTACATCAATAATAGAGCCAAAATTAGTTTTGATGAGCAGGCCTTGATTTCAAATGACTGCCCTGCAGCAAAATAACAGACAAGAATAGTCACATGTGCATGATGATGTGCTCATCTATGTGAGTTTTAATATTCCCATATGATTGTGTGTAAGATACAGAACATACTCATCCAAAAAATAAAAATGCAGGACGTTAAAGTCAAATGTGTTCCTCTCTTTTTTTATTTTTCAAACAAAATTTCATGTTTCTCAGTTTTTCTTTTTTCCAAACTAAATTTCTCCTAATCGTTAAAAGCATCTACATCCCAAATGAAAGATCATTTAACTTTGGCCCTAATTATTTCAGTCCTCTGGGTTTCTACATTTCACTCATCTTGTCCACAAAGTGGAACGTAAGGATTTTCATTCAAATCTCAAAAGGTCCACACAGTGAGTCACAAGCAAAAAAAAAAAATCTCGCACAGTGAGTCACAATGCATTAAAACATAAGAGATAATGCCAATACAGGTTGCAACAATGCAGTAAGAGTGATATGATGATGCAACTAATGGCTATTGAAGATCTTGATGATTGTGGGGAAATGATATAAGATATTGGCGTCCTTTAACAGTGCATCTATTCTGATCGAAAAAAGGGGAGGAGATAGCAGAGCACGTACAAGATGTAAATGAACTTAACATCAAACAAAAGAAAACAGATAAGGATACAGAGGAGGATATAAGTGTAGATAGAATTGCTGAGGCCTGATGACTTTAAGACTGCAAAATGACATGAATAAACCATGTCAAAAGCTATACATTTTTTTACTCATACTAAATCCTGCTTAAAATAGAAAGAAGAATAACTAGAATACTCACTTCACAAGGTGAAGCTACTCAGATTTATCGAGGTAGTCATGATAGTGCCTTCCTGCAGAGTAGCCGCTAGGTTGGTCATTGAATTCCCTAAGACATAATTTATCTTGTCTGACACCCTTGACGCCAGTGGAGAGATCATCTTCATACATGTCAAGAGATTCCGAAGGATTGTATCGATCCTCAAAGGCATTTTGTCCCAGAAAGTCTGAACTAACAGTTTCATATCTGTTCCTTGGACGTCTATGCTCAACTTTTGATTTCTGTTCACCCTTTCTCACACTTATATCATTCACAGAATTTGAAACAGAAGAAGATGATCTACTATTATCATATCTTGACATGCCAGAAGATGGCTGCCTAATCTCACGATGCTGGATTCTGATCACCTCCAGATCATCATGCTCTAATAGATGACTACTTCGGACATGTGACCGGCCACGACTTTTGTATCTTTCTGGGCTTCTTGAATAATTATCCCTATCATTTTTGCTCTGACTGACCATTCTCTGATCGACATTTACATGGTGCTCATGAAGGCTTCGTCTTGGCTGCTCATAGTCTTTAGGAGAAGCATCTTTGAAACTCTTAGATCTCTTAATATAATCAGAGTGTGAATGTGTCCTGTTATTATATTGGCTGCCTCCGTTTCCTGCATAACTGCTTCCTATTTGCTCATCAACACTGGTGGTGGTGTCCTGAGCAGAAGGAGATTCAGATAGAAACATTCCTCCATCTTCAGTTCCCTTGACAAAACACCCAATCCCTCCAGCTTTCTTGATTTCCACCATGTATCCCTCTATTATATCCCTCGTAACCTTTGATAAAGTGTAAAAAAAACAGGGTATTAATGAAATAAGCAGGGGGTTTGGAGAAAAAAAAAAATAGCTTGGTGCCAAAACCGAGCTGCTATTGGACAAAAAAATATGAACATAAGTAAACCAAAGACATACAAATACTCTAGTCAGAGTGGAGAACTTAATTTTAGCACAACATACGCAGACACACATATATCTAAGAAATTTTATTTGAAAGAGGAGAATCCAGAGTGTATACAAAAGATTTTACCAAAATATTATAATCTAAAATTCACTATCAACCATCCAATCATACAATGATCTCAAGTAGAGATTTTAGCCCAATCCTATAAAACTCCATGCCATTGAATGTCCAATTATCCTCTCTCTGAATAGCCCATATAAGGCAAAACAGGATAGTTTGAAGTCTTAGATATACATGTGTGTGCGCAAGCGTATATCTAAGACATGTTCAACTGGGCCCATTGTAAGGATGCTTCAATGGCAAATCATTTTGAGGTTTCAAGTGACTCTCTTTAGCGGAATGTTAACTTTCTTAGAGCAGCTCACGATTGGGAGGTGAATTCCTTTACCTCGTTCTTCGATATGTTGTACTCCTTCAAATTAAGACGGGGTAGTGAAGACAAACTTTGTTGGGTATCTTCTAAAAGAGGGTAGTTTGATAATAAATCTTACTACAATGTCTTTGTTCCCCATGTTAGTACTCCTTTCCTTAGAGGAGTATTTGGCAAGATAAGACTCCCTTGAGAGTAGTGTTTTTTGCTTGATCGGCTGCCTTAGAGAAGATACTAACCATGGATAATCTTAGAAAGCGACATATCATTATTGTTGATTGGTGTTGTATGTCTAAGAAGAGTAGGGATTCATTGGATCACTTTTTACTCCATTGAGAGATGGCTAGTGCCCTATGGAATACCATCTTCAGCCTAGTAGGATTGGCTTGGGTCATGCCTAATCAAGTGGTAGACCTTTTCACTTGCTAGAAGGGGCACTTTGGTAGGATTCATAATGCTTCTATATGGAAGATGGTTCAATTTTGCCTTATGTGGTGCCTTTGAGGGGAAAGAAATGATCGAAATTTTGAAGACCATGAACCAACGGTGGTGGAATTAAAGGATTTTTTTCTTCATGAGTCTTTCCCATTGGACAGCTGTTTTAGGCTTAAATATTTCTAGCTATTATGTTTTTCTTGATCTTCTTGTTTCTTTTAGCTAGATGTTTCTCTTGTATACTTCATGTGTAATTGGGTTGCACCTTTTGCGGTTTTTAATAAATTATGTTTACATATCATAATAATAATAACAATAATAATAAGAATGATGACAACAACAACAATACTAATAATAACAACAATAACAATGACAACACAAATAATAATGACAAAGCTGCTTCTTACCTGTAGAGTTGTTCTCTTCCCCTTTTTGCCGCGATATGACATTCTTCGGCGTTTATAGTCCCTTTCTTCAGCCAATAACTCCTCTCTAGTCTTAGTCTTGTTTGCTTCCTGGCATAAACACAAGATTTTGAAGTTATGAGATTAAGAGCAAGTTACTCGCCAATAAATAGAAAGAGAATAAGAGTTAAGTCAATCTGCCTATTATAACCAAAATTACTGAACAGAGAAGAAGTATAAGACAACATGCTTGTGAAAAATCATGTTGTCTCTTGCTCAAGAGGAAAACTTTTGGGCTGCTCTGAGCTTTATTCTTCAGCTGTTTAAAGCCATAATTTAATGCACTTATCCACTAGGACCACTATATTTTTTCATCATGAAAAATAAACTGAATTTCTTGGTTTGATGAAATAATATCACACCTCCTCAAAAGCCAAGGGTTAATTAACAATATTCCTCCAGAAAAACAGTAACAGACCAGTAGAGATCATCTTAGAAAAGGAGTTAGAATGTTACAGCAATTTTCAATTTTCTTGTATTTGAAATATTTGTGGCAAGAGAGATTACCAAACTATGTCGTTAATTATTATACATAAATCACACGTAAACATAAACCAACTTCCAAATTCATAGTTTTCAACAACCATCTCAAAGTTTAGAATGAACTTCCCCTTCAATTGAAAGCCCATATGTGCATCATCAATGACACAGCTTTGGTACACAAGCAGACAGACACATACAAAAAAGGCTTAATGTCACATGGTGACTCGCAACATAATCGAAAATGGAATCATCCAGTTATCCATAATGACAAAAAGTCGGCCAGTTTTCTGGACCATGATCCAAAGTTTTTTGATGAATAAGAGAAAAGATATATTAAAGGCGCAAAAAAGGCGCAACCCTGGTACACAGGGAGTATATAAGGGGCCCCTTAAGAAGAGGAAGAGAAATGTACAAGAAAATCATTAAAGCTTAAAACAACAGGAGCTAAATAAGCAAAAGTCCAAAAATACAGAGAATGGAAAAAGAAGGACTTAAGCTCCTCAAACGATCTCTCTTTGTCTTCGAAGGTGCGATCATTTCGCTCTTTCCATAAGCACCACAAGAGACAAGAGAGCACCATCTTCCACACAATTGCACTCCGGGAGCGACCACCAATCCACCAACAGGCAAACAAATCAATCACTCTAAGAGGCATAACCCAAGATAAACCAAATCGGCTAAAGATAGTGTTCCAAAGGGCATTGACAACCTCACAATGAAGAAGAAGATGATCCACAGTTTCTTCATGTCTTTTGCACATACAACATCTGTTAATCACGATGACATGCCTTCTTCTAAGATTGTCCAAAGTGAGGATCTTCCCTAGAGCTGCCGCCCAAGCAAAAAAGGCCACTTTCAAAGGGGCCTTGGTTCTCCAAATGCTCTTCCAAGGAAAAGGAGGAACATTATTACACACAAGGGTCCTGTAATAGGATCTAACATCGAATTTTCCTTTGCGAGAGGGGATCCACCAAAGCTTATCTACTCCAGCCCTTCTCCCTCGAATGGAATATAACAGGGAGAAAAAGGAGGCCATAGTATCCAACTCCCAATCATGAGCTGCTCGAATAAAACTGACATCCCATTGAAGGGAGCCACTAGAATAGTCCAAATGATCAGCCACAAAAGCATTCTTCTCACGAGCTATAACAAATAAGGCCGAAAAAGCTACTTTA
This sequence comes from Betula pendula, assembly GCA_900184695.1. Classification (NCBI taxonomy): domain Eukaryota; kingdom Viridiplantae; phylum Streptophyta; class Magnoliopsida; order Fagales; family Betulaceae; genus Betula; species Betula pendula. The sequence continues at coordinate 56,205 of FXXK01001949.1, forward strand.
AGGGGAGACTCTCCACACCACGTATCATCCCAAAATCTGATCTTAGATCCATCTCCCAGCTCACATCTGGCGTATCTACAGAACAAGCTCCAACCCTTCCTTATATTCTTCCATAATCCCACACCGTGCGGCCCAGAGGGGGCAAGAGAACACCACCCACCCTCCACACTACCAAATTTAGCATCCACAACAGTTCTCCACCAAGCCCCTCTCTCATGCTCATATCGCCATAACCACTTTCCTAACAGGGCCCTGTTGAAAGTCCTCAAGCTCCGGATCCCCAATCCTCCCTCAGAAATAGGAGAACAAACCTTGGACCACTTGATTAAGTGAAATTTAAATTCATCACCCAATCCTCCCCATAAAAAGTCACGATAGAGCTTCTCAATACGGTTAGCCACACTAGCAGGGATACTGAAAAGAGACAGCAAATACGTCGGTAAATTAGAAAGAGTGCTCTTTATGAGGGTAATCCTACCCCCCTTGGATAAATACATCTATTTCCAACTAGCCAACCGACGATCAATCTTCTCAATGACCCCGTTCCAGATAGGCTTGGCCTTAAAACTCGCACCAAGCGGGAGACCAAGGTATTTCAGAGGCAAGGAGGAGACCCTGCAACCCAAGATGTCAGCCAACCCTTCCACATCAACCACATTTCCCACAGGAACCAACTCTTACTTGGACAGATTAACCTTTAAGCCAGAGACCCCTTCAAAAGCAAGGAAACATACACGCAAGAAGCGCAAGTGATCAGGGTTAGCCCCACAGAAGATCAGAGTATCATCTGCAAAAAGCAAGTGAGAAATGTTCACTGCTACTGAATTTCTAGAACCAACAGAGAAGCCTGAGAAAAGACCCCTATTGACGGAGACAGTGAGCATCTTGCTTAGTGCCTCCATAACAACCACAAAAAGGAGAGGAGAGAGCAAAGGGGAAGGCTGCTCCACCAAATCAACCAATTCCGACCCCCCACTCTTACAGGAAGCCACATTGGGGGAAGGCATCATGACACCCGGGTTAATAGGGACAGAGGGCTGTTTGAGAGCATTGAGGGGGGCTAAAACGGGAGTCAGACCCATTCCAGTAACTTCAACAGTAACCCCAGCAGCTTCAGCAGTAACACACTGCTCCGGGACCAAAGCCAATTCTGACCCAGCAGCAGCTTCAACATCATAAGATATCTCCGGGACCCTAGCCAGCTCTGACCCAATCATCTCGGAAGGGGGAACTGAACCCCCCACCTCAGGAACCAACACGGCTGAAACCAGCCCTGCCTCCAGCCCAGAACAACCCTCCACAGACTTGATCTGCTTCTCTGACTCCAGACCCAACATCTCCGGCGCTTCTGAAAAGCTAGGAGGGGGCGACAAAGGCTTACGAGGAGGGACAATAACTTTCAGAGCACTAGAAAAGGAAGGCGCCAGAAGCCCATCACGTAAATCCATGCCCACAGCCAAAACGGGCCGCTCTGACTCCAACTCCAACACTGCAGAACCAGACGGAGCCGTGGAAGAGGACGGCGCCGAGAGCCCACCGGAGGTATCACAGCCCACAGCCGAAACCGGCGTCTCTGTCTCCATACCATACAACGCCGGAGCATTAGAGGAAGACGATGCTACACATCCACCGGAGAAAGCCATACTCGTAGCCGGGCTAAGTGCAGTAACAGGCGGGACCGTATGAGAGGGCGGCGCCGATAGCCCATCGGAGGGATCAGAACCCACTGCCGAGACCGGCGTCTCTGTCTCCGTGCCATTCATCGCCGGAGCACTAGAGGAGGATGAAGCCGAACACCCACCGGAGACAAATCTCGTATCCGGGCCTGGGTACACAGCCGGAGCTCTCGCAGAGGCCCCAGAAACAGTGGGCTTCACCGAGACCCATATTTTTCTCAAAGTGGGCCTCGGGCCCTCAAGGACAGCCTTTCCTTTGTCCAAATTGGGCTTAACAGCTGGCTTGCAAACTGGGCCTCTTTTACCCACTACGAATCCTTTGGGCCTAGAACCCACAAGCCCATACTTAAACTTGTTTTTAGCAAGCCCGTCAGAGAAAGAATAGCCAACATGGATCTTTGGGTTGGGTAACGGCCCAGCACCCAGGAGCCCACTGGAAGGTTTGCTCCGACCCATTTCCAGCCATTTAATGCAGTTTTCCACATCTTCTTTGATACGAAGCAACGTATCTAAGAAAATCATGGGCTGATCTCCCTCGAGAAAGGAGGCTAACGTTTGATCCAAAGTTTAGAACATAACAAATGCAAATCCTTAGACATTTAAGACCTGCATAAATTTTAAGGCAATTTAATTTTCAAGTCATGCAAATATGAATACAATCTCGAAAAACATTACTTTAAAAGCCAGGGCACCGGGACTGAGATAGGAACTTGACTTTGTAATGTTCACCAACTGACATGAGGCTCTCCAAAATATTACAGTGAAAATTTTAACGAATGAAGAGAATTAGAAAAAGAAGGAAGAGTAACAAAGTAGTTAACCAATTAAATAACAAGTGTAAAAATGAAGCCTTCAGCATGTCGGTAGTGGTCTCCACCCCATTAAAAGTCCAATTATTTCTTTCACGCTGAATGTCCCTCAAGCAGATGTGTAAACAGAGATTTCCACTCTGTTTAATATCTCTGATTGTAATTCTTGAGGTGAAGTCCTACGAATATCTCCGGTGAAATCACTAAAGAAGCACTTTAGAGGTTCATGTTTAGGTTGTGCTGCTAAGCCAAAAGAAGACGTAAATCTGCCAAGTGCTTAACTCCTTAATGGATTTTTTAAGCTAGGTGACCCAAGTGAGATAACTTCTAATACGGATGTGATGAAAGGTCAAGTCAAGAAACTTAGTCATGTTTTATCAACATGACAGCAAGTGGACTAGGTTTATGTGTTTTAAACTGAAACGCATACAATGTTGTGGCTGCTTAAACCAAAACAGGGCTGTTCATATTTCAAACAGCAGTTCTTTACCACTGTAAGTAACTATTCACATTCATAATTTATCAGACTGAACACCCCCGCCGCTCCCACCAAAAAAAAAAAACAAAAACAAAAACAAAACAAAAGTCATTCCTCAAACTGATGAATGACCTAAAACAATGTTTGGTCACATGAGGGGGAGGGGAAGGGAAAGGATATGGGTAATGGGAAAAGGAAGGGAGAAGAAAAGGGTGCGTGTTATTCCTTTTATATGTTTGGATGCAGGGAAGATATGAATGGAAAAAAGAGAGGATTGTACTCCTGTTGTTTAGTTTCACATGAGGAAGATAATAGAAAAGCAGCCAGAAAAAAAAAAAAAAAAAAAAAAAAAAAAAAAATGAAATTACTATCACATAATAGGTAACTAATTCATTAAAAGGGCATAGAAACAATTTAAAATCAAGTTCATTCATTCCCTCTCCCATTCCACCAATAAAAAGTTGAAAAATTGTGGGCCCCATGGAGAGCTATTCCCCCAATCCTTTACTTCTAACCAAACAAAGGACAAAGCCTCTCCCTCTACCCCTTTCCTTCCACTCCTTTCCTATCCTTCCCCTTTTCTCCTCACCAAACACAGGGTAAGTTTCCACAAATGACAAATGCCATCAAATTTCTAAAAAAGCTAAGAACCAGTATGAACCAATCATAATTAGATTGATTTCCCATGACATAAGGCTCACAGTCAGCATAAGTATTTTTTAGGGCAAAAAAAGACATCCAGTGAGAAACCACTTCGTGAAAAAAAAAAAAAAAAAAAAAAAAGCGCAGAAGTTAAGATTTAAGTTCCTGCTAAAATATGCAAAAGAGATGACATTAATAAGTACCTGATAAGATGACCTTTGCCGATGAAGTCCATCATGCTCAATAATAGGCCTGTAGTTAGGACGTCTCTTCCGCTCCTCATCAGCTATCTGTGACACATAATCATGCTCAGCCATCCTACAAGTAGAAAGAAACTTACTTCAGCATTTATTATGAATACTGAAAACATGTATATCTGTCAAGAATAAAACTGTACTACATATATGGAGGCTGATATGCCGTACACCCCAGTTGGTGAAAAATAAGAGTAGATCTAAAAGCATAAGCAAAACAAGTAGGAACATGAGAATGAAATAATGACACTCTGTTCAAAACTACATAGATTCACCAAGTATCATAAACAAGACTACAGTAAACACTACTAGTCTTTTTACAGGTATATCATATGGATCTGCCATCTCTCTGTAAATAACAGCACATTTAGATGCCAATTTTCATATCCAAGACCATATAAATTTCATACAAGTACTTTCTTCAATTAAACCAATAATAAAGCAACTTTAAAAAAAGGAGAAAAGATATAGTGACAAATTAAAATCTTCATTTTTTTTTTTTTTTTTTTTGTATGAATAAAATAGAATGAAGGATTACATTTATAAAATTTTCTCCAACAAATTCCAGTTGAAAAATATATCGGAAGGCCATGTAAATATCTCCCAGACAAGTTATGCTTATATGCTTAGTATCTAAGGTGTCAAATAGTTAAATTTAGCCTATGTGAATTTTTTTGCCTAGGCAAGGTATGAAAAGTATTATAGAGAAATGAGAGTAAAGTTACACCATGGAAGCTATCATTATGCAGGAATCCCTCTTCTTCCAAATTAGCAAAGGGTACAAAAAATAAAAGGAAAAAAGAATCTGCATAATTAACCCTATCATATTCAAATAATTGGAAATTAAGGAAATGAAACACTGCCATAACCCAATCAATCCCAGGAAGACTATTATGTGTTACTAGTTTTAGCCACCCAGCAAGGACCTGGTTCAACTATTCCGGCTCATTGTGGAATTACAAAATCTTGTTTGATCACTTTCTAAGCACTAGTTTAAAATAGAGATCCAAGTTTGATGGACATGATAAATACCATATTGTTCTTATATTCCAATCCACCTACATAATTTTTGACCACCTATAAAGCAAGGGTATGAATACCACAACCTAAAAATTCTTCAGAAAAGTAGAAGTGAACAAGAAAGGTGAAGGTATTGAATAAATATCGTAATATCAAAATGTTGGTAAAATTGTTGAATAATTTTATCATTCAGGCATCCTTGTTGACACATACATAATTAGGATGTATGTCCCTTACCATTCCTATGTTTTACAAATTTTTTTCGTTCCTACAACTATTTTCCTAAGACCATTGTGCAAATAACAAGAAGGGTCATATTCTTTTTGATAAGTAAGTAGAAATTTTACTAAAAGCGCAAGCGCAGCCCTGGTACACAGGAAATATACAAGAGTCAAGACTCATTAGGGGAAGAGAAAAGAACAAGGAAGTCATTAAAGCTTATCGCTAAAAGAGCTAGATAAGCAGCTGTCCAAGAGAAGAGGGTAAAAAAGAAAAAAGACTTGAGTTCCTCGAGCGTTCTTTCTTGATCCTCAAACGTTCTATCGTTCCGCTCCCTCCACAGGCACCACATAAGGCAAGAAGGCACCATCTTCCAAACAATTGCATTTCGAGAACGCTCGCCCGTCCACCAACAAGCGAATAAGTCGACCACCCGAAGGGGCATAACCCAAGACAACCCAAAACGACTGAAGATTGCAATCCATAAGGCTTGGGCAAAATCACAATGAATGAGCAGATGGTCCACTGACTCCCCATTCCTTTTGCACAAGCAGCATCTGTTTACTACAATGACTTGTCGCTTTCTGAGATTGTCCAAAGTAAGAATTTTCCCTTGAGCTGCCGACCAAGCAAAAAAAGCCACCTTCAAAGGAACTTTAGTCCGCCAAATACTTTTCCAGGGGAAAGAGACAGCATCCTTGCAAGCAAGGACCTTGTAGAAAGAACGAACATCAAACTTTCCTTTGTGAGAAGAAGTCCACCAAAGTTTGTCTTCTCCTACCCTACCCCTACTGGAGGAGTACAATAAGGAGTAGAAAGAAGCAAAGACATCTACCTCTCAATCATGCGCCGCTCGAAGAAAGCTGACATCCCACTGAAGGGAGCCACTAGAGAAGTCCATGTGATCAGCAACAAAAGCATCCCTATCTTCGGATAAGCCATAAAGAACGGGGAAAGCTTCCTTGAGGGCCAACTCACCACACCACACATCATCCCAGAATCTGATCTTGGACCCGTCTCCTAGCTTAAATCTGGTAAAGCTAACAAAAGAACTCCAGCCTTTCCTGATATTCTTCCAAAGCCCCACTTCATGCGGCCTAGAAGAAGCAATAGAGCTCCACCCACCCCAAGAACTACCAAATTTAGCATCTATAGATATTCTCCACCAAGCCTCTCTCTCATGCATGTAACGCCACAACCACTTCCTTAACAGGGCTCTATTGAAAACTCATATTCTATTGTCCAAGGTGCATCAGATGTACGTCCAAAAGTATTGGACAAGTGTCAGATACAATTACCAAGTATCAGACACATATTGGAAGTATCCAGAACGTACTCATATGCGATACAGATATGACATCCATGTAGAATAAAACTGGAAGTGTACATGATGTACATCAAAGAAAACAAACACAAGCAACCTTTAAATAAAAGAAAGCAAACTACAAATGCATCTTCCAGTGCTCTTCTACCCCGTTTGTTGTGTCTTACAACAGTGATCATATCATAATTGAGACAACACATACAAATCACAATAGTAAACACTAACGTTCGTGCAAGCACAACACTAAAAAAATAAGAATAGTAAAATACAGGAAATACATACGTAAGCGGTTGAGAAACCCGGAAACCCCTAGTCTTCTCTTCGAAAAAAGCCCGTTCATGCAATGCAGCAACCGCTGCTACGACTTGTGACACAGAAATGACTTCTCCTGTAACAGTGCGATTCAGTTCATTCTGAGAGTGAGAACCCTCTTCTATTAGAGTAGGAGGAGACTCAGTCATCATCAACCCCCGCGCAGCAGCCTCCGATATGCACTGTTTAAGCATGTCAATTGCAAAGAGCTTCCCATTCGTTTCCCCATACAGAATAGAGAGCTGAGATGCGAACCAAATCAATGCCTGAACCAAAACGGGACACCCATTGTTCTGATCCCCATCCAAACTTAAAGCTTCCCTCACGATCGCCTTGAGGCACAGTCTAAATAGCGAAAATATATGGTCCGTCATGGCGGCATCAATCACAACACCGTAACGCGGGGAACTCGCAAACACCCAATTCATCAAATCACGCTCTCTAACCATCCTCGTCCCCGAAGAAAGCGCACGAAGAACAATATGCGAGTAGGCACTCGGATAATCACTCCAGGCCTCGCTTTCGCCTCGAATCGCCAGCAGCTCCGATGGAAGAATCCTGAAAAGGCACTGCTTCCCAAGCCCCTCAATCTCTGCTCTCGCGCATTCGGCGGATAAAAATCCCGGAATCGTCAACGTCTTCTTTGCAGCATGTGGATTGGGGAAGCGAACCACGCCCGGGTATTCGTCGTAGAAAGAATTGGAAGCGGGGCCGTCCAAAGAGAAGCAGAGTTGGGGATCGGAGCCGGGAAGGGATTGGGGAGAAAGTTGATGAAAAGGGTGGTTTTGGGGGGATTTGAGGCGGTGGGGATTGGAGGGGCATGGGATGTGATTGGGGTTGTGGGGCTTCAGAGGGAGGAGAGTGGAGAGGGAGTGGAGGGTTTGATGGGAGAGTTGGATGAGGCTTTTGAGGGATGAGAGTGTGGTGGACAGGTCGGCGAGGGGTGGAGGTCGAGGCGGAGGCGGAAGCGGAAGCGGAGGCGGAGGGTTCTGAGGCTGAGAGTAAAAGGGGTTTGGAGGAAGGAAAGGAAAAGATGGGTTGGAATACGAAGAAGAAGAAGAAGGGTTCATGGGTTCAATTCAGAAGAGAGAGCATTGAGTGGGTGTCTTAACGTTGGCAGCTCTGCTCCCGTGAATGAGGAAGGCAGTGAGGCAATCGCCGTTTCCGGTGAAAGTAAACCAACTCCAGATACAGTCAAATGACGAACCATTAACCCCTTTCCCTATTTATCTCGGAAAAAAAAAAAAATGACAAACCATTTAAAAAACAAACGAGTCAGAGCGCTCAAAATATATATATTTTTTAAAAAAATCTTCACAAAAGATCCCTGAACTTTCACGCAATTTGAAGAACTTCTCAATTTTTAACTTGTCTCAATTTTATCTCTTAAACTTTCAATTTCTATCAGAAGACCCTTTTTCCGTCTGTTTTCACCATTAAAATTTTTTAAAACTTTTAAAATACCCCTCATTTTAGGGTTTAGATTTTTTTTATAAAATACAGGGGATATTTTAAAAATTTCAAAAAAATTTAACTGTGAAACAGACGGAAGGTGGTCTTCTGATAAAAATTAGAAGTTTAAGGGGTGAAATTGAGACAAGTCAAAGATTGGGGGTTCTTCATCTCGTGGAAGTTCAAGGGTTCTTTGTGAAGTTTCTCCTACTTTTTTTTTACTTAATTTTCGTTACTAATTTTTAATACGAAGTCTAATAAATTATCTATTTTTTAAAATATTATTTTTGAATATATTTTATATTGTAAAAGTTGGGGGAGAGCAAAAGAAAAGGGAGAGAGATGAAGAAAAAATAATAATAATTCAAAAAAAGACTAAAAGTTGCTTGAATGAACTTGTGTTGAAAGTTTATTGTAACAAAATGGATGAATATATTGGGGAAACTTCACAAACCCCCCTGAACTGTCATGTCTTTTACAACCTCCCCCCTCAATCTTCAAAACCTCTCAATTTAGTGTATTTAAGTTTATTTTTTGCAATCCCCCCTCCGTTAATCAATTCTGTTAAGTTAGACGGTCAAATGGGTGAAATAATTTTTATGCCCTTAATTTTTTAAAAAAATTATCAATTTACCCTTATTTTCAAATAAAAATTATTAAAAAAAAATTTGTTTGGGTCAGGCCCACTGGGTCACGGGTGACCCACCCAACGCGGGCCGGTCACATTGTGACCCAGCGTGGGTCATGGCTGACCCACGTTGGGTCATTTTTTTTAAAAAAAAAAAAATTTTGAAAATTGAAAATATTAAGGATAATTTGGTAATTTAACACCCTTCAGTTAGAATTTAACGAAAAATCCTAACGGAAGGGGGGGATTGCAAAAAATTAAAACTTAAATACATTAAATTGAGAGGTTTTGAAGATGGGAATTGCAAAAGGCATGACAGTTTAGGAGGGATTTGTGAAGTTTACCCTAAATATATTATATTTGAAGTATTTGTTCAAAAAGTAAAATGACTTATAATAACTAAATATAAACAATTATGAGTTATATAAAAAGTCTATTGAAGAAGCTCTATATGAATATAATAAATAACCCAACACTCAAACATGGCTGATAAGCACCTAGAACACCGATAATCATTCTTTATCGGTACAAAATCTAAAAGAATAATGTAAGAAGATAAATGTTATATGCACGAAAAGCCCATGACAATATCTAGTTATAAAACTAAAAGAAAAATAAATAAATAAAACATCATTGGCCCATGTCCACCATAAATCTAACCAAAAGATCCAACATAACAAATAAAGTCCTAAAACTGTTACATTTAACAATAGTAAGCAAAATGAGCTACAATTTGCTACATTTGACATCTTCCGATCTAGCAACACCAATAAGATCCTGACCAACACCTTGCGTACAACAAACAAATAGAACAATATAGATAACTACACCAAAGAGATATAGTTCAACATAACATTCTATGGAAAATAGATGGATTTATAACTTAATTTGTCACTGTTAGGGCTGTAAATGAGCCGAGTCAAGTCGAATTTTGCATGTTCAGGGCTGGCTCGTTTAAGGGGACTGCTAAACAAGTCAAGCTCAAGCTTAAGCTGAACTAAAAATATCGTGTCCGAGCTTGGCTCGACAGAACACTCGTCAGGCTTGAGCTCGTGAGAATCGGTTTATCGAGTCGAGCCGAGTCATGAGTCGGCTCAATTCAATTAAGGCTCAACAAATATTTGATAGGTTTTATGAGCTTGAACCGAGCCGGGCTCGGGCTAGAGCTCATTTCAAAAGCCTAATAAGGCCTTAATCGAGCAACTCGGCTCGATTAAGGCTCAGCAAAAATGTTGAAAATTTGATAAGCTCGAGCCGGGCCGGGCTTGAGCTTGAGCTCGGTTCAAAAGTCCTGTAAGACCTTAAATGAGCAACTCGGCTCGTTTAGGGCTCGGTTATTTGTTAAAATGTTACAAAATTTTTGAAAAAGCCTCAAAAAAACCTAAATCGAATTCAAGATAAAAAATGCCTCAAAAACCTGATTCAAATTCCATCATTCAAAATCACAAATTCCTCTAAAAACCTTATTCGAATTCAAAATAAAAAAATGCCTCACAAATTTGATTCAAATTCTATCATTCAAAATCACAAATATCTCAAAAAACCTTATTCAAATTCAATCAATGAAAATCAAAAATACCAATTTCAACCTGATTCAAATTTCATCATTCAAAATCACAAATGCCTTAAAAACCTGATTCAAATTCAATCAATGAAAATAAAAAATACCAATTCCAACTGTTTAAATAATCAACCTAAAACAATTACAATTTAAAAGTAAAAACATACACAAATAACCATAATTCAACCTTAAATCTAACTATTACAAGAAACAACATAAAAATATATCTACAAGACTACAACTCATATCTGTCAACCTAAAACAATTACAATCTAAAAGTTTAAAAACAAAATAAATACAAATCAATCAAATGAAAATAAAAAACTTACCCAAAATCTAATTATTACAAACAACATAAAAACACTAATTTGTAATCTACAAGACTACAACTCATACCTGCATAAGTAATCAAATTAAAACAATTACAGTTTACATATTAAATAAACACAAATAATAATGATAAATTTATAAGAAATCAAACGAATTGAACCCTAAATCTAATTATTACAAATTCACAACATAAAAACATTAAATTTATAAATTCTTCAAACTCCCAAACTTGCCACTTGCCCCTACATTCACTAAAAGAAAAATTAGTTATATATTTTTACTCCTTTGCATTGTTTATACAAAGTTCTTTAACCTTAATAAACATGTCAATGGAGATTTCTCACTTAAAAGTTAAAAAGATATATTTAGCATAATAGAGAAAACAACAACAATAAAAATAGAAACAAACAACTCACAATCTTTTGAGAAAGGCCAACAAGTCAAACAATCCACATCAAAATACAAAGAAATCCCATCAAACACCCACAACAAATAGGTACACATGGAACAAAACTAAGGAACCAAATCTAATGTAAAATATGGAAATTCAGATATCCATATTCAGCCCCTGCATTCACTCAAAAAAAAAAATTAGTGACTTGAGGTATATAAAAAGCCATAGTTAAATCATCAAAAAGAAAAGTTCACCCTAATAAAATCATTATTAAATCCCCTTCTGAATATATTATATATTATTGTGTTTCTTTTTCTTACAAGTATATAAAAATCCCTAATAACACCGGTATTAAATATTACAACAGAAGTTGAAATTATGAATGCAATACATCCACCACTTTTCCTCGACAAGTAATAAACTTACGAAGATGAGGACAAGAAGAAACAAGGATGGGACAAGGAAAACAAGGATGGGACAAGGAGGAGGAAGACGGAGAGATCAAAGCTTGCAGAAAGCAGGGCAGAAACCCATTGGTAGTGGCTGCACTCATTACAACGGTGACCTTTGCAGCATGTAACATGCCTGGGGGCATTTCGCGGGGGTTGGTGGAAGAAGGCTCACACCCAGGCTTTACACTTCTAAGGAGAAATGCGCTTCAAGCATTCGTTAATTACGGATACGTATTATCCATGGTGTTTCGAGTTCCTGCTGGTCTTTATCCACCTATTGATTCCATTCTTGAGGGCAAGGATGCTAAGATAAAGAAGCATCGCGATAACATTCTCGCTCTGGCCTTCAGGTTCATTTTGTGGCGATGGTAGCAATGGTGCTTGGCATTCGTCAACGGGCACATTGCGTGTTTACTGCCTTCCTTGGATCTTGCCATTTGCCAATGTATCATGGCTTAACCTCTCGCTACCCTCCTTTTGGGTTTTTCCAAATTTTGAAAGATTTCCTTCTTGGAAGTCCTCCGTTTTTTCTTTTTTTAGATTAATGAAATCCTCATCTTTTACTTTGGAAATTCATTAAAATTATGACAGAGTTTTTCCTTCAAACTGGAGGTTAGAAGGAATTTCTTTCAACCCTAACTATAAAAAATGCATGTGTCCCTTAAAACATGTCCAAATAAAATATAGGAAAAATCAATTTAGTTCCTAGGTTGTATATGTTTGAATTTAGTTCCTTGATTTCATTTTTAATAGTATGGGTTTCCTAAGTCTTACCCAAGATTTTAAAATTAGGTCACTCTATTCACTTTCCATTCAAAATGGAATAGTTTGTTTATTTATATTTGTGTCTTAATTCACATGCTAGCGTTTTATCAACATTAATATCAATGTCATATCATTAAAGCGTCAATTTGATCATAAATAAAAACAAAAACCAAAACAAAAGACTAACTTTAAAAACAAAAAATTTATCTTCTTGCCATTTTATCTTCTAGATTTGTAGTATTTAAAGAAGAACCATTAACCTTGACGTGATATAAGCCTTGGCGTGTCAAATGAGAACCACACTAACAAATAAAATCGTTAATTTTAACGTAAAGTTGATAGAGCGGACCAATTCAAACTAGTAAAAACTAAGGATTCTTATTTCTTAAATTGAAAACCTAAGACTAAATTCAAATAATTGAAAACTTAGGGATTAAATATAATTTTCCCTAAAAATATATGTAAAATAATTTTTTGTGGACGTTGGTTTTCTTTTCATTTCTTTTTTGTTTTTATCTTTTAGGATACTTTGCATATGTGGGCGTGATGCATACACTGGGCATCATTATCATGGACTTTACAGAGGAAATGTCCCGGGTTAAAATGTTACCAAAAAATATTAACAAATTGGACTTATTTATTACTTGGTAAAATTTACGATCCTTTTCAAAATTTAAAAAATTTGGCCCTATTTTGTCTCCAAAACAACTTCATGTACTTTTGAGACAATTTCCTTTAAATTTACGTAATAAGTCGTATTTGTTTAACATACTAGAAATTAATAACATTCATTCCAAAAATTAAGGATTCAGTTTGATTTGAGGGAATAAATCTCATTGTATAGCGTACTTTATTTTATATAATAATGATAATAAATAAGAATGGACAATATACTGATTATAAATAACCTACATGCAAGCAACCAAAAACATGTAATTGGAGGGCATATCAGTATTATTCACACATTGCTACTCATCCCGAAAGAGGCTTACACAAATGGGCGGAAATTAAATTTTTAAGTTTTGGGAGGGTTAAAACTAAAAAAAAAAATTTAATAATAATTAATTTTAAAAGAAATTATAAGGGATATTTTTAAAAAGGAGAAGGACAATATTGGTGGCTTTGGGGCATGTAGTTTCCACCTCTGTGTGCGGCCCACATATATATATATAATGTGCACAAATTTGTGGCTGATGCTTTTCTTCGGACCGCTTTTTTTGTCTTCCATACCATGGTCAAGTCCTTTACCACAATGAAATTTTGAATTCTTTTTATTTTGCTACCATTCGGTTAACCTATGTAAGGGAATTCAAACCTCTAACCTCTCACTTCTTTCAATCTTCTACTACTATTTTTAATTCATTTACAGAGTTTCAGTTTGAACGGCGGGGGTTTGCATATGATAATAGCCTAATATATGCAAAAGAAACTTAAAAAGACCGAGTAAGCGACGAGTTGCCGGCTCATACATATTAGGGCTTAAGGGCGAGAAGTTTAAAATGAAGTTTTTTTTAAATTAAATTATTAATATTAAATTATTTAAAAAATCATTCTTCTCGCTTTTTGGGGGATGCAAAATTTACTTATACAAGTTTTTCTAGCATTCTCTTTTTCATTGATAAATATAGCTAATCTATTTAATCTTCTTGTGACATTGTTGATCTTAGGTATGATTATCAAATTTAATTTGAAAAATTCCTTTTATGCGCAGAAACTGTTTACAGTATTGTCAATATACATTCTATAAGCGATACATATTATTAGAAAAAAAGAATCAAGCTTTTGTATATATTTAATTTTAAATGTTGTCAATTGAAGTTACTTTTTTCTATTTGTAAAATTTCTTTTTAAACTTTATTCTGAAAATAATCTAAACCATCGAAGTCTTTTTGGTAACTAACCTTTTTTATCACCTGGATCAAATATGGAATGATTTCAAGACTTTGAAACAATGAGTTGGTGAAAATTAATGAAATTTGCAGAATAAGGAAATAATTCAAATTTGAATTAAAGTTAATAGAGAATAAGAGAGGAAAAAAAATTGAAAACTCATAAAGAGGAGAAGTTCGTAATTGAAAAATATTATAAACTTTTCATAATTTCTTAACATTTTCATTTTTTTTTCTTTTCCATTTTTATGTGAACGTTAATCCAATTCATTTTGACTCCAAAATAAAGTATTATTTTTTAACGTTGCGCGTGGAAAGAAAGCTATATTTAATTTCTTAATTATGTTATAAAATTTACAAATAATTTGGGCTTTAATTTGAAAATATTTGACTATAATACTATTTACCATAATTATTAATTAATTTACGGTGTTACAAAGTTACTATTAATTAACTTATTTATATTTTTACCATATTGTGGCCTAATTAAGAGAATTGGATATAATTAAGGCTTTAAATATATTTTTTTGTGGAATAAACTTCATTAAATATTATAATTGGGGCACTTAATTGGAGGAATATTGACTACCAATTAAGGGCCTTAAAATATTTTTTTTATAGAATATTCTTAATTAAGATATTAATTGGATCCCTAATTAGATTAATATTTACCATATAATTAAGGCTTTTAATTTTAATTTTATTTTTTATTTTTTATGGAAAAAAAAAATCTTCATTAAATTTTTTTTTTTTTGGGCCTTAGGCGGGCCGCCTAAATCCGCCTAAGGGATGAGCCGCCTAAAGCAAACTAGCAAATCAATAAATACCCGAATTATGCTACAATGGCATCCATCAAAATTTGTTAAGTTTCAATTACACATAAGCATAGTCTTTGTTGACTGTTAGGGCATAACCAAAAACACTGTAAGCTAGGCATTAAATCAAAACACCCAAGACTATCACTCTTACCCTGCAAAATGCCATAAAAACGTTTAAAAAGCAACACAAAAAGGGTTGGGAGGAGACCCAGAACCCAGGACTGCGGTTCTAAGCTTCATATTTTTTAATGAATAAGTTTAGGGGATGACCCAAGGACCACTGCTTCACTTCCACATGACCTCCGCACTAAATTTACAAATATAGTGACAGGCTGACAGGCCCATATTATGGGCAATTTGGCAATTTTAAACAAGGGCAGAAATTGATAAAGCATGTCAGAAAGATTATTTTTCTCGTTTTGCTCTCTTCCATATGATTTTTATGGATGCAAGACTAATTATACTACATATGCTCAAATGGCCAAATATATGTTTTAATCTCGGAAAAAATTACTCAGCTTACTTAAGTTTTTTGAGGAGTAAAAGCATCCATTTGTGGAATAATTCTTGAACTTTGCTCTGTAAGAAATTTTGGTTCAGACTATAAAGTCAGAAAATTTAGCAAAAAATGAAACACAACGATTTTACGGGTGGGTTAGGTTGTTAGACAACCTACATCAACACTTTAATTGGTCCTAGAGCTACATTTGTGCTCTCTTGACTTGATTTAGTTCCCAATCAAAAGATCCCAATTTTATAGGGGTAGGTGAGTGAAATACAAGATGGTTGTTACCATCAACCCTTTAAATATTAATATTTTAATATCAACATATATTTGAATATAAATAGTATCAATTTCTATAATATTCTAGCACATGCTGCTTAGTGTCTCTTTGTGTGAGTAAATCATCTATAAAATGGAACGAGGAGTAGATGACATATATTAGCTGAAAGAGAAGCATTATTTTCAAGTTTCTGAATATTATGAAAGGACAATACCACAAGTTTAAACAAACAAAAGAAAAATAATAAAAAATAATTTTTTTGGCTTTTTTTTTTGTGCAAAATATAAGTGGAAACCTCGTGCATTATTTAACATTTTGGAAATATCATCTGAGATCACTTGCATTTAAAATTCTTAAATTGTATGAACATAAGGGAACGTTACAGCTCAAAAGACTCTTTCAAACGATATTAAACTTTCATTAAGAATAGAGAAATAAACATAAAAGACTGGTTTAAAGTATACATATAATTTAATACTAAAATAGCTATTCGTAATACATGAGGGGAATAACATTTCTCTATTTTTAATAAAAATTATTCTAAGAAATAATCATTCCGTATACCAAACATAACCTAAGTGTAAATGACAATGATAATAAGATAAAACCAATTGTTACTAATTCTGAATGCAGTGAAAGAAGGCAGCAAAAGATTTTCATATTGGGTTGGTGTGTACTAGTGAGGTGGCAGATCTGCTCTAGTTAAGGTAGCTTTATTTGAATTCACACAACTAAGCTAAATTAGTAAAAATATTATATTTAAATGAATGTCTTCAAAAAGGGAAGACTTGTTAATCTTGCATTCCTCCTTCTCGACAGCCAAAGTTCATCAACATTTGAAGGGGATTGTCTTCTAGTTTAGATCTAACAAGGCATCCTTTTTTGAGCGATATAAGTTAAAGTGTTGACATTTCGTTAAAATGAAGTACGATATATTTTCATTCTAGAATTTTAAATTGAATAAGAGGAACTTAAAACAAGAGGAAAATCAGTTTATAAACGAGAACTGTTCAGCTTCTACCTGTCTACTTACTCATATATATGTTCTAATCGCATAACTACGTAAGGAACGAAAAGGGTTAATACAGTTTTACCCCCAATGTATACTCACTTTTCTGATTTGGCACAAAAGTTTAAAAACTGACAATGTCCCCCCTCAAAGTTCCAAAAATTTTCAATGTCGCCATTTCGTCAGTCCTTGCGTCTGATCAGACGGAATGGACGCCAGTGTGCCTCACGTGGCTCAGTTAGTTTAAGCTGCCCATTTTCCCCCCCATCCACACGTTGTAACTTTACCAAAAAACCCGACATCCATTTCAAAAGAAATTTTAACACAATTATACCAATATCAGACGAAAACATTAGGAGAAGAAAAGGT